>CABFPE010000034.1:354879-369483 GCA_900660155.1 Hofstenia miamia | reverse complement strand
CGAACTTGAATAATTGTATAATTTGAAAAGAATTCGAAAAAAAATTTAGTTAAAAATTTTTTGCTGTTACAAAACACCAATATATGGGTAATTTTACAAAACACCAGTATATGTGAAATCAATGAAAAATCTCCATTTGGAAATTTTTGAAAAAAAAAATTTCAAAATGTATTAAAACCTCATATTTAGATACCATTAAGACGATCACTAACTTTTTTTGAAAAAAAATATACCTGAGGTACCGTACCTGAAAATGGTGCTTTGTAACATACAAAATTCACATTTCTGGTGTTTTGTAATCGCAATTTCACATTAGTATGTTACAAATCACCAATATATATGTATATATATATATATATATATGAATGATCATACGGCAACTATTGAATGGACAATATAAATAAATGTCAAAAACACACACACACACATATGCTATAAAATCAATTATCAGGATAATTTATGCACAAGTAATTTACTTTCTAAGCTGTTCTGTGTTAGTTAACTGGCGGTATATACGGTAATTTTAATTACTACAATGGAAAATGCAATAACATTATGGGTTTTCATATTAGGCTTTTCAATGTTCAGAATTTATAGAAAAGCAAACCTTAAGTTTTCAACTGATTGGCTTTTAGAGAGGGGCTGACGCGTTGTGGACCCGTTTCGGGAGCGCAATCGGCTACTGATAGATCCAATTGTGTCTGATTGTCGCCAAACGTCACTAAACATTTTAGTCACGTTATTTCTAGGAAAGCAACATTTCGCAACATTCGCGATAGTGATATCCAACTCAAATTGTAATGTAACTTAAAATTAAAATTAATCTAAATGGCTTAGCATAATGCGTAACATTGAAATATTTTAATAAAATATTTACACAATGATACTTATGAATAATGTTCTATTATAAATGATTTTTGCAGCTTATAGCCGCTATTCAAATTAACACATTTTAGGTGTTTTATAAAGATTCCACACTAATTTATGGTGTATAATTTTAATCATAAGATATAGTAAATGCCAGAAACGGCATTACTTAAAATTGGTAAAGGTAACACTAACAATCATGACAGTTGCAAAAAATTTCCACAAAAAATGAATGCTGAACTCATTTTGTATTTAATTGCATTGAATTTTTGATGAATACACCATTGCAAAAGTAATTATTAACATTTCTAAGTTCGTTGATTTACCCCCAGTATACATATAGAGGAGCAGTCCTCATCAAGAAAATTATGGATTATCCGCCTTGATTGCACCGCAAAATGAAGAAGAGTAAAGCCATATAATCGGATAATCTCATAAATTTCTACAACACTTTGAATGTTAACCACAAATTCAATAATCACAAGAATGAATTAAAAAAGATGTGAAGCAGAAATACTAATTGTAGATCGGTGACAAATATGCATTTGAGATACTGACAATTCGATTACCTTTTTGCATAACATCACAATGAAACAATACATATTCTTAAAGAATAATGGTACAAACTTCATTGGTATTTGAATTCTAGTAAAATTCAACCATTCGAGAGATGCAATTTTTAACACAAAATAGCGAATTAGTGTGTTCCAGAAACGAAATGTTTTCAAATTCAGAAATAACTTGGTAAAGCCTTTACTTTAACCGGTTTTAGGGGGGACGGTCATCCCCCACCCCCTCCCTTTATTTCAAAAACTATCTAAGCAATATATGAAATTGCGAATTTTTTATATGAATATTGTGACAAAAAATAATTTTTTAGTATTTTTGATAAGATAAAAAATTTTTTTCAAAAATTTGCTCCTCTCCCATGAATAAAAGTCGCCTTAGAAAGACTAGCTTTCATCTGTATAAATATAAACCGTACAGTTTTTGTGAAGAACCTCATAAATTATTGCACTTTTTGAAAAATATATTTCGTATAAGTTGCAAATAAATAATCTTTTTACAATAATTTTAGGAAAAAAATTGAACAGCCGTTCGAGATTTTCTAGGGCCGCGCCTGCTTTTGTCTAACAACAGTGGAAAATGTTTGAAACTACTAAAATTTGACGGTTTCGCATTGAGTTTTAAACATCAATCAATGATGTATAATTAATCTTTCTTTTAAATAACCACAGTCTTTCACTTTCTTATGTTAACTTTGCCTTAAAATTAAAACTACGTTTAACACAATCTTCTTAAGTATGTATGTATGTATGTATATATATATATATATATATATATAATCGTTAAAATGAGAAATTGCTGAGTAATTTTATTAGATTAAGTTTTTTCATAAGGCGGAGAGAACCAGGTTTTAAGAATCTCTAGAGACCTGGACGCTCAGAATGCATTACTGACTGCGATCTTAAAAACAAAATCCTAGGATGGTAGATATTCATCAATATTATAAAATTTGTCATGACTGTTTTTAAAGTAAGAAGAAAAACTTTGGCCATCCTAATGTGGATACATTCAATTTACTGCAGAACTGTGTTGTTATATCGTAGTGTATAGAATATAATATTAATATCCAATTATATTGAAATGATATATTAATAAATCAGATATTATATTTAAAGATCACTGTCTGCAGTATACTACAAGCGCCGTAGGAATTAGTTAATTAGCAACCATTTCAGAAACTAAGCTAAGTCTAAACGTATGTCATGAAGGAATTGAATATATGGAAAAATTGTGTTCATTTAATTCACTGAAATGTGTGAGCGTAAGTACTCGCAAATAACACCTTATTGATGATACATTTTTAAATCACAGTAATGAAGAACATGGTCTAAGGCGTATGGAGAAGTTATTAAATTCTCAAGAATGTGAAAAAAATCACAATTTTGAGATGACTTTCAAATCGATCCAAGCGCAAATTATGAGAATAAGCAAATTGAGGATTGGAAAATAAAATGTAGCAGCGAAATGATTTATCTAAAGTTAAACAGTAGAGAGCAACGACCGTGCGCACCGAACGTCATAGCAATGACGCAATGAGACATTAGTGGTTGAAATAGCACCAGTAATGGTAATTAATAGAATGAACATCCATACTAATAAAAGAACAGCCAAATTTATAAAGAACTAATTTTCACTCGAAAAGTTCACTTAAAAATTATCGTTTCAAGGAACAGTGAATTCGAGAAAACAAAAACCCATGATTTTTATGAAAGTGTTTTAATTTTACAAAAACAAAAAACATTCTCTTTAAAAATGGAAAGTCTTAGACTTTTTCGAGCACAGAAAACCCAATAAAAACATGTTTGAATTAATCTGCGTTAAAAAGAATGAATAACTTAAACCAATGATGTCACTACGATATTAAGTTGTTGACAGCTACAGCCAATTAGAAAAATCTGTTGAAAAAACCTTAAGAATTGCATTGATTCATAAAGTGACATAAAACAGGCATTGATGTAAAATAGACAACCAGCGTTTCAGTTTATCAGGCATAAATTAATGTGGGCGAAAACACATATCACAAAAGGCCATTAAAAATGTTCGCTTAAAATAAATGTTTGTGCATAATGCACAATAGAAATCCAGTCATGCGTCGCCAAAACTCAATTAATCAACACGATTGAAAGGTCTACAATCTTTCGAAATTGTACATTGTCCAACTAATTGAATTAATCTATTAAGTGACACTTGGTAAATTGTGAAGGCAGTAATTCGAAACTTAGGACACAATTTATCTGCTAATGGTTCCATTTTGCGTAGGCCCCAGATGCCTCATTAAAAGAATGGAAATGTTTAAGAAATTTATGCTAGTGATAACGACCCACTAATGCCATTATTGCAATAATTTTAAGAACAATGTACTCAAAGTCAGAAATGTGTAATTCGGTTATTAGAAATCACGCCAAAGACAAATTTGGCAGCGATCGGGTTGTAGTTATAATCATATTCGAGTCTAGCTTTAATTTTGAAAATATACAGGCTTATTAAAACGTCGTTTAGCATTGTAAACTTTCTTCACTAGTAAGTATTTACTCCTAAATACTATTTGGATTTGAAACGTGTTCGAGGTTATGTAACCCACATGAGACATTTGACACCCTATTTTAGAGTTCAAATACCACCCTAAGGCCTGGGTATGCAATTCGACAAGTGTTTGAGCCATATTTTTTTGAAAAAGACAATAAACAAAAATAATTAAGTAGAAATGGTAGTCTAAATGTTCTCCCGAATAGATAAAAAACAACATTCCAGCAGACGAAACCTCACCCCCTTATAGCATGATCGTTCGACAACATTGGATTACAATTTTTGCCAAATCGCTAGTGGGGATGAAGTGACTTAAATGCATTGAAGTACATTTGAAGACAGACGCATATTGTGCAGAATGAACATGTTGTTAAACAAACAGAACATAATCCCCACAGAGAATCAAGTTGATTATAATTCAGGAATATTTACCATGACTGTTAGAGCATCAATGCAAAATTGGCTAAAAATTTTACGATGTAGAATTCATTTATCATTATCGATGTGACTGATAATCTTTAACTATTGATGGTTAAAGTTCTAATACTGCAGTGCTGTTCTTTCATATTTTCTAAGCTGATGGATCAGAACTCCAACAGTTCACTAACATGTGAACTACACCGTATATTTCATTGCTTCGGTGTTCGTGGTGATGACGGGAAAATGCTTTTCCACGACACTGCGAGATTAATAGATGTATTCTGCTGAACCAACCTCATAGTAGCAATTGAATATTGCTCCAGAGTCGACATGGTGCATGAGTAAATGTTAGCTCCGCGCTACTTGAATACGACAAATCAGCTTTTGTCAGTAGTTATCGCATTTCATCTTCCACGCAACATCTGTTTGAAATTTTATGACTTATCACAGAGAACAAAAAGACTGAATGAAAAGACAGTCAGTACTGACAATCAGATGCTTTTGCTTATGACAAATATTGTGTTTATTTCATTAAAACAGTTGCAAGACAGGGACTTCGCTCATAACCAATTACTGAACATTTTCTAGAGTGAATTGAACGGTTTGAATGAGCATGGTATGTTTTCCTGCACAAAGTCATAATGGGGACTTAATTTAAAAGCCGTAACCTTAAATAGCCTGGTGTTCTTTAAAAGAATAAACAGGTTTTCCATATTTATAAAAAAATTCCAATCCCATTAGGAAAATTGCAATTCGTGATGCATGGACACACATGCATAGACGTTTGAATTTAATGTTGGAAATTTGTACTAAATTATAATTAACTTTTTTTCATTGAAAATTCGGATTTTTAAATTTTTTACATTTTCTTAATACCTAATGTTCAGGGAAATATAAGGCTTAATTTGAAGCCATCAACGAACTTGAACTGTTTCTTTATATGTCAATAGACAGCCATTGAGGCGTGCTGTGTGCTATATCAGAAGTCGCAACAGGTCTAAATTGGTCATCACCGGGTATCGGTTTTAGAGACCCTAACAATTTTCACAAATTTCTTGCTGTTTAATGTTAATAAGCAATGTATATGAGAGTATTTTCAGGACGTTAGATGGTTAAAATATAGCAAACTCCATGAATGTACTTCAAAAAATTATATGCAAATCGAAATTGTTAACTAAACATATACCATCACCTTCTTGATACTATAGTGTTCTGGCGTCACTGGTCGAAACACGCTTAAACTTGTTTCGAGCAGTTCTTAAGAAAGTTTAAGATCTAGCAGCTCATTTGCACAGTGCGGCGTAAATTTAAATAAATTATTAATTAATAAGTTCAAAAAAGATCGCGAATATCTACGTATTGATTCAAAGTTTATCTAACATAAATAGTAAAGATTGAAACTAGAAAGTACTGCGTAAAATAGCATATAGATAGATTTTAGAGTAAATTAATGAATCTCACCTTGAAGTGTGTATTAAATCTTCCCGCGATTGCTCTTGAGTCGTTGACCGCGTCGGTTGGCGCCTCTTTTTCTTGTGCTCTGATACGTTCTCTTCTTCGATATCGGAGAGTTTATGCTTGTTATTGCTAAAAAGCACTATTCATCCACAATCAATATAACACATTAGAAATCAATGACGTGCACTGAACGAATACAGCAGATGGGAGAATGACACCGCGTCGTTCGCACACTCAGACTGTTATAAGGGTCTCACACAATTACTATATCTAATGAACAAGAATTCCACCATTACTTTAGTTGATAGTCAAACCCTGATTTCGCGTCATGCCTGTTTCAATAATTAAACACTGACAACTCAGTGATTACCACAGCAGTTAATGAATATTTAAATGAGTATGGACACTAGCAATGTTCAAAAAGAACTAAATTACTAAATTATTAAGCTTAAAAACATTTAGGAATACGACATTATGAAGATAGTTTACTAGAGAAAGATTGCAACATATCCCGTTTATCTATGTTCAAAATTACTTAAAATAATTTCACTGCAATTTATCATTTTCATAATAACAGGATATGTGCAGTAAAAACCAGTCGTACTCATATTTACTTGCTCTCTGGGTATTAACTGATTTAATTAGTCTGAGCTTTAATACCAACAACATTCCTTGCTTCAGATAAGTGGACACGAAAACTAGCAACTCGATGTTGCTGAAACGAAAACCAAACTATGAACATCCGAGGTGATTCCAATATAAACTTCTTCACGAAATGCGAATCTGAAAAAATTAATGGCATATGCAAGCACATTGCTATACATCGTAAATGACAAGATTAATACAGGGTATTTGAATCTTTTAGTGTTCACAATCTTTGTTCAAACATACCTAGAGAAATTTATCTAATACATATATATGAAGAATTAAGACAGAGAATTGGAAAACATACTAAAAATGTAGCTTGAATATACACATATAGACTAAAATCAAAGTCAGATGTTAAAATTATCGAAGAGCAACCTGATTTCGCCTTGAGTGAAATTGCGCCTTAATGCCAAAAAATGGATAATCAAGCTAAATGTAATTAGTCAGATCAGCATGATATTGGTGAATAGACTAATCATATCGTTAGTTAGAAGCCGCAGCATAATATTAATTGGAGAAATTATCACGACCTGCAGGATCTAATTATGCAAATGCGCATGACTAATGACAAAAGCCGCACCAAAGAATAGCTTAAAAACTTGGTTAATATTTAAAAAACTCGTAAGAGTTACAAAAGTCTATAACTACGATAGCGGAGAATTGGAAATTCAGTTTCAGAACTGGAATGAAATATTTGTAAAGTGATGTGTATTGAATTCTGATAAAAACCAAACATATTGCTGCAAATGAACCCAAAACTAATGTATGAAAAATTATATTTTCGTTTATTAACATATTAAGAGTGGAAGTGAATTGTTGCCAAACTTGATAAAAAATCGAAAGGCTCTAACAGAAAACAAGAATCTCTATTTCAGGTATTTGGTGAACAATTACTTGATCAATGCATAATAGATAAATTTCGCAAAAAATGAAAAGTTGCACATGGTTACCTTGTATATAAGCATGGTGATTCGCTAGAGTCGCAAGATCATCGTTCAATTCCAACTTAACTCAGAAACTATTTAAAAATGTATGAATATATTGACGGAAACTATTTTTGCAAACAATCAATTTAGATTTCGTCGCGGTCATAGCACATCGGCTGCTATTTTAACAACTACTCAAAACAACACGGAGGAAAAATGGCTCTTACATCAAGGAGTTAACATAAAGACAAAATTTTATAATTAGCTTTTTAGAGAATAGTCGACAAGCGTGTTAGAATAAATAATGTTTGTCCTAAATTCATCACTCTAGAACAGTAGTTCTCAAACGGGGTTCACATGCACACTAAGGGTCCATGTAAGTTTGCTGGGGTCAACACACAAAAACAACAACTTAATTATTCACTTATCTTAAAAAATGGTATACACAGTGTATCGAAAAAAGTAGTTAGATCTCTAAATAAATTATTTCATTCTAAGTAAACTTAAGATTGAATATAAAACTGCTTATAGCAACCAATTGCATAAAATACTTATGAGTAAAAATAGACAAACATATAAAGCTTTGAAAATTTTCCAATTCTAAAATAAAAAAGTGGTTAATAGAGTAGAAATAATCTATCAAGTTCGAAACATAGGAAATAAATACTACAACAATTGATAAATACGTACATTTTTAGTAATTTGCATTGTTGCAGTTTCCTATGTCATAGTTTAGCAGCAAAATAGAAACACTAAATCTAATACTCAAACATGATCGCTATTATTCACACTAAAGTTGATTGTAAAATTCTTCTATATACGCTATTGCTTAGACATCGTTTTGTGTAATTTATGAATATGTAATAAAAGTTACTATTTTTATTGTAACTATTGTATAGCTTATTTCCTAATAAATTTAACCCTATTACTATAAAGAATTGGAATAATCTAAATACAAGTAAGGTAAAAAACGAAAGTGAACACGTCAAAGATATTAACGTTGCTAAAAAGCAAAAATAGACCAAATTGTTGAAACATATTATTATCTACCAGTACGGAATATTTACAAATCACCCGGATAGAATCACTAAGATATTCTCTAAGAGTCAAGAAATACAGAAAAATACAAAAATTAATATGTGATGACTTTGAACACTTAATGTTTACAAATTGTCAAAAATTTTAATTCTAAAAGTAGTAAATATTGCGAAGCCTGCTGGCAATAACAGTTGTTTAAAAACTGTTTTTCAGCATCCATTTCATATAAATATTCAAATAGAAACAAAAAACCAAGCTTGACGCCAAATCAAATTTCCTTTAAAAATAAATGAAATACTTAAATATTGTATCATTATTCAATCATATATTCAACAGTTGTGAAAACCTTCAGAGGCTATTAGAACACACATCTCAACCATAGTAATTCATTGCTATTAGAACTTAAATATGAATGTCGAAAGCATACTTGAACTAAATTTAATTGATAAATGTAAATGACATTATATGTTATGCACTGTCCAAAAAATGTGAAAACCTGAAAAGATCAAGGAATTTTGTTTGTAAATTATATATGATAATTTCTCACAATAGTCGGTAACAGTAAAATCATCAAGTGTTAGAATTACAATGAAAACAAAAAACGTTTTCTCAGTAAAGTGAACATAAAACTATATACCTGATTGCACTAGTAGGCTGCTGGCGCGACGCACTTCTGGTCACCCTGCGATTAGACATGAGACATACAATGCATACCAGCAAAATAACTGTCACACGTTATTAATGCAAAGGCTGAACGTTTAAAAGAGCACTAAAATATAAAATTTTCTTTGCTGAGAACATATTTTCTAAATTACTGTCAGAGAGTATTAAAAATCACAGAATATAATTAAAATTAAGCCGAAATTAAATTATTGTTAAAATGAATTGTAAGCATTTAAATAATATAAATTGGAATTTCATTAAAAAAATTAACATTCAAATCTTTGTTCAGAAGCAAAACTTAAATTGTTTTTCAGTTCCAACACTGCAATTATCAAAGTATCACTAATCTAATTACACAAGTCATAGATAGCAAGAATGCAATGAAAATTTATTCGCTTTGTAAATAGTTATGCACAGGATTCGTTCTACTAAGAAAAACTAACTAAATATTTTAAATGAAAAGCCACCTAAAAACTATTTAAATAGGGTAGTTGCAGTAAGCACTGCTTAAAAATTATTAATTTAATGGAAAATTGTTTTTTAAAATAACTAAATGGAAATGGGAAAACGAAAAATTAACTATTATATATATATATATGTATGTATGTATGTATGTATGCATACAAAGCCAGACTAATAGACACTTAACTTAGTCTTTGTTGAAATTATATTGGGGTTCAGGAATTGCTTAGAAACAGCGTTTTCTTGTTCACTCCATTTTACACGACTTTCACGAAATTTACTTAATGACTTAATAAATTTCTAGCTGGCCGAATTTACATCATTACCATTCCCACAACTTAAATCACTGGCATCGACATCTTTATGTTCATAAACAATATTTCTCTACCTGCAATAACGTGTTCCTTTACCTTAAGTTACATATTCACTGGCTATAATAATATGGGTCAATTGATTAAAATTCAACAATTCATTGAATTCAACGTTCTTAGGCAGAGCATCATAACTATTTCTTGATCTGTCCTCCGAATGAGCATTTTGCGTCAAATGTAATTTATTTGTTATTATTATTATGTATACTCTACTAGATAAAACGATACGTGCCTATAAACATTGGTTAAATTAACTCCTGGGCAAAGAAGTAGTTATAAATTTTAATTAGGGCAAATAATGCCACCGTTAGTGCGATAACTGCCATTTTGGTGGACTTAGGTCACAAAATGTCATTTTGAAATGTTACGATTAATGTATTCATTTTTGTGAATTAATGGAGTAACATTGAGATTCACTGTATCAATTTGGTTGCTGCTTAAATTCAGTTAAAATTGCCACATTTGTAATGCATATTAGGACTTGTTTTCAGCTGGCATCTCACTAACTTTTACGGAATATGAGGTCATTTAGCTGTCCATTTTCCCATTAGTAAGATCAATTAACTGTGATTCATCATAGATTTGTTTATCACATGATCCCTTTTTTTAAAAGTACCTTATCCAGCTGTTAGTCATTGTGACAGGTGGTTAAATGCTGTGTAATTCAACCAATAATTTCTTAATGGCAGAACAATTCTAAATAAATTCCTGAAGCTGGAAACTTATTCACCAAAGTTAAGATAATTAAAGTGGCATGACATTGATAGAAATTTTAGAAAAAATGAGAAACACTATATCATTGTTCAGGCTGGAATTCAGTGGTTCTTTCAAAAAAAGAATCAAGATGAATGATATACAAAGCATTTGGAATTTTGCAGGATCCAATACTATTGCTATTGAAAACTGCTTTAACTTCCATATCCTTTTAGATAAGCTTTTCACATTTCAGAAAAAAACTTTAAAATGTGCTTTAACAAGAATTAATCATCTGTGGATTTAAAATTTTCACTATCTTTGTTGCAATTCATAAGTGCCATTCTTAACGCTATTTTCGTGATTGCAGGCAAAGATAATTTTAGGAAATTTTTAATGATACACATGTGTTGCCTAAAATAACCATTCATATTAGGAGCATCATGTTTCGAGCACTCGTGAGGCAAAGTTTAGTATAGTTTATAGTAATAGACACAAATACTGTAAAATAGGATTTCTAATAATACTCATTTTTGACATGTTTTAATGATACACACTTCAATATTAAACATACACTAAGTATGTATTAATGCACGCAAAAATAATAGATTGTAGGAAGGAGCTGGGATGGATCCCCTCCATCAGCATTTTCAAAATCATTGCTATTTTCTGAATATTGATATAAAGTTTTTTCAAATTACTAATTTATGCAGTTAAAGTATCAAATCTTCTTTAAAAAGTGTGGAAAATGTTACATATTTGAAAACTGAATTCCTCTTGTAACAGTCTTAAATAAAGTTTAGTTATTGAACGTCTTAGATGTGCCGCCATTACCATCAAAAGTCTATTTACAGTCATAATCATAAGCTATGCATTAAACAATCAATGAAGATCACAGTGGAATCGCATTTTCCGTGTGAATCGTTTGGCAATTAAATTCAGCTTATAAATTGCGTCAGAATCTATTTCCACACCTGAGTATTTAAGCACAAAAAGTATCCCAACAAGTGAATTATTACGGCTGAAATGCGTTTATTGTGTAAAAGATTTGGTCTCCATGGAATTAGCGCCGTCGATGCTTTTCGAATTTACAAGGATAATATAGGAGGGCAACTACCTCTTGATTTGCAGCCACTTATTAACTCCACCAAACTTATTGCAACCAGCAATGCTGAATGCGAAAAGTATTTAGCTCAATGAATTTAATTGTGACCAACATACAGAAACTACTACTTACAACTGTTTCATCACTGATGTTCATTAAATTGAACGGGCCACCATTGCGCCTGTGAAAATGTGATAAATATGTAAAGTCCTGGCTCACAAAGAAAAATGAAGATAGCACCTCATTGCTATATTTAGAACCCTGCAACACATCCCAGTCATAGTGGTTAAGATAATATAGTTGTCTTTATGTTAATATTTGCATTTGTTTATATATTTATATTTCAATACTTCGTTTTTGCAGTAGCATAATTTGGGGAGGGGAACACACAGACTACACCACTGAATATTCGTTCTTAAAGGAACATACCAACCAGGGAATTAAACCTGAAATGCAAGTCCGACGAATAAGCAGAAATAAGATGATCTTATTGCGGAATTGAAAAGCACGTAATCGCAATTGAAAAATAATAGGTCAAAATTGAAAAATTTCTGAAATAAAGTCAAATACATACAATTACTTCTTAAAAATTGGTAAACAAATGGAGGCTCGTAGATGGTGTAACATGGTGGGAGAACCAAAGAACACCGTGCGATTGCAAAAGTCTTGCGATAAAATCACATGCTTTTGTTTTAAGTGTTACATACATTATAATGAGGTCTTAGAAATTGGTTGCTGTTTCCTCACCAGTGATATATTTCTACACAATGATAAACCAGTGGTGCCTAAAAATGTCGCAATATGGTGGGGGGGGGGGAATGACCGCTGTGCTATTGCAAAATCGTGCGATAAAAACACAGGCTTATGTTTTAAGCGTTATATGTGTTCGGGTTTTACAGGATGCCAAAGCATGCTAAAACCGACAAGCTGAAGATTATGGAAACTGTGAGCGACTTTCCAACAGAATTTACATGTACCCCAAATTATAAACTTGCACCCTGTGCCATGAATCACTCCATCACGAAAATATACTTTTTATGCAAAACCATAGGAATTCGGCAACCCATAAGCGACATATTGACACTAGCATACAGCAAGGTTCATCAAGACAGCAAACCTTTATTTACTTCTCTGGAACAAATTTCAGATAACGAAGAAAATCGTGTTATAGATGTCTTCCTAGTAGTCGATGAACCTGAAATCAATTGTTGTAAGTATTGTAACTTTCTTGGAGGTGATATTACAGCTCCAAGAACTATTTGCTTTACTGTGTATAAAGCTAGATGGTCCGCCATACCATGCAATTCTTTCCTAGCACATTGATGATACCTTGAAAAAAAATAAAGAAAGCAAGGAAAAATTTTCTTTCCCTACTCTAGCTCTGCTGCCTATACGGTAGCTGCTGGTAAATGTCTTAAGAACTTTTACTCGAGACTTGCAGGTGACATGCGTGACGCATTGACTCCATAATTGTGCTGAGAAGATCAGGAGTAAATACAAGAAGGTGGATAAGCTCGTGTCCACACTAACCCTATTCTTCACAGGAGAGGCGGGTTAAATTTATCGCCATATGAATTTTTAATAATAACTTTCTTAAATCAATTTCACTGCTTTAAATTTAGTTTTACACATTCTCTGCAAATTTTTGAACGAAAACTTTTTTTTAAGGAATCATGCCTATTTTGTCAACGATGATTGACATTAGCGTTAATAACTACAAATTATTATGCCTTAAGTTATTACTAGATTAAAAATTACCCAAAAATAATCATTTTGACAAGACATCCATTAGTAGTATTTTATCAATTTTTTTGCAAAAAATGCTGACGTCAGTAAAAAGATCTGGATAAAGTGTATTTTTGGAATTTTTTAAAACTTTTTAACCTATGGTACGTTTCTGCCAAACTATTATATCAAAAATCAACCTGCGGTATTTTTATCCCCCAGTCCTGGTCAAATTAGCGTACATGAAAAAGGTTAAGAACACCTTGCGTAGACCGTTTCATGAAATTGATTGACCATCTATTCCAATGATTAAAAGAAGGAGTACATGGTTGAGAGCTGTCATCTGATACTATGCATATTCTTTATCAGAAAAGCAACGTGTATATTTCTCTCCTTGCCAGTTGATGTTGAATTAATTATTAATTAATAACAGCAAAGACCTAGAAATAAAATTGAAGGCAATTATCCGGTGTCATAGTTGTGTTTTGGAACTAATTGACAAATTAGAATCCCGCAAATATTCTATGGTCCAAGCATACGACGAAAGAAGATGAATATGCACTTCGGGGTTATATCCAAAAAAGAATCGAGCAAAACGATTTGTTTAATATAGGAAATTGTACTATTTATATATCAGTCCAGCCATATTTACAAAATTATAATGGTGCACCGCTATGACATGTTTAGTGGAAAAGATTCTCTCTTCTGAGAAAGATATTCTGTAAATAATCGCAACTTTCTGCCTGAACGCCTGGGGAATACTTTATCTTCGATTTTAACTACTGTGCTGATAAATATTCCCCCGTTTTTATCCTAAAATTAAAATAAAGTCAACATTGAACAACTGTTAGTTCGAAAAATTTTTGGTGAAAGTTGAAACCTTATTGATAGAATCAATCATTGGTGTCTTGCATACTGGGTCTTCGTTGTTTGGTTCAAAAACACCACGATTATGTGAAAGAAGCACTATTAAAGCCTACGCAAACCATTATGCCTTCCTTTGGTTTGTGTTTTTTGTACATTAATTTCATAATTTTTTGAGATAAAATGCAGAAATACTGGCAAATTATCATTAAATATGTTAACTTGGTGTTGATAAAATTTGGAAATTCTCTATATTTTCACGCATCTAGTA
>CABFPE010000034.1:342395-353476 GCA_900660155.1 Hofstenia miamia | reverse complement strand
AATAGCTATAAGACTCCTAAATGGAGTCTTGGCACTTCTCTCACACCTGGGGACTATATATTTCCCGAGGAAAATTATGCACAATATAGAGATTTTACTCCAGTTGAACTTTTTGAACTATTTTTTGATGATGCTATGTGGAATATGTTAGTGGATCACACTAATTCTCAATGCAACTTTCAAAGGTGAAACAGATTTCTTGGTAACAAAAGAAGAAATTAAAGTGTTCATTGGAAATTTGATAGTATCTGGCATCGTTCCTGTATCTTCTCGAAAAGTTGTTTTGGAGAAACTCGTCTTTGACAAAAAATGAAGCTGTCTATCAAGCAATGAGGAGAAGACTTTTTTGAAAATTCTTCATTGGATACAACTGAAAAATATGCCAAAGTTCGTCCACTCGTTAGACATCTAACAAAGAAGTTCATAGAGCATTTTCATTCTCTCATGATGAAGCAATGATTGAGTATTATGGAAAGCATGGGTGTAAACAGTGCATCAGAATGAAACCAATTAGATTCGGATACAAAACTTGGTGTGTAAATACAGACGATGGTTATCTAGTGACCTTTGATCTTTATCAAGGACATACCTATGGAGGAAATGAGCTGAACGAGAAAGTATTTGGCAAATTTGCCGCTACAGTCTTGAAAAACATTGATGCATTGCAGTAGATAAACGGTCACTTCCATATAATATATATTTTGATAATCTCTACTTCATTTGAACTTCTCACAGAACTGAAGGGAAAATAAGAGCAAACAAGTGTAAAAATTGCCCCCTGAAATCAGTTGATGTTATGAAGAAACAAAAGAGAGGAACAGCTGAGTTCGCCACAGCCAAGGCAAATAAAATTATGGCATGTAAATGAATAAATATCATTAGCATCAACAGTCCATACAAACAATGCCTGAAGCAAACTAAAAAGGTATTCAAAGAGCGAGAAAAAGAATGTAAACGTTGACTGCCCAAAGATATTCCAAGAATACAATCAACATATGGGAGGAACTGATAGGCAGGATCAAAATGTAAATAAATATCGTATTGCTCTTCAGGGGAAAATGGTATTGGTGTATATTTACTTGGTTGATTGATGTAACAGAACAAAATGCTTGGTTGTTGCATAAGAAGTCTGGCGGGGAATTGACACAATTTGAATTCAAGGAACAGATTGATCAGACATATCTTGCTCGGTTTGGAACGGCACCTAAGGGCGCCGGGAGACCACCGTCCTACTCAACAAAGGGTGACAAACAAGTGTTGGAAGATATTTGTTTTGATGGAGTAGAACATTATCTTGTGGAAACACATGATAAAAAAAGATGTGCTGGAGAAGGATGTAAGAAAAGACATTTCAGTCAGTGTAGCAAATGTGATGAAGGTCTCTGCTTGGCATGTAATCTTTCATTTCATACAAAATAATGATGTGCTCTGAGTATTTACATTTTGATGAATATTGTTTTTTTACCCTGTACATGTATGTCAAACTTGAAGTAATATGTTTTTTTTAACATACTTTGATATTAAATAGAAATTTAGTAGCTCATACAATGGTTCAAATGTTTGTTTTAGTTTCACCATTTTAAAGTATTTGGAATAATTTTGCTAAAAATATTGTATATCATTATTATTTTTGTATTTTCCATAGCCTAATATTGTCATATAACTAATCAAATTATAAATAAATAAATGTATTTAGGATACAGGCGTTTTTTCTTTCAACATAAAAAAATGTACTTGGATGTGCTCAGTGGTACATATATGGCACATAGTATTCTAGCAATACTATTGCAGAGAAATGTAAACCGTGACATTTTCCTAATCAATTGGATAGAACCAACACCAAAAATATTAGAAAATATGAAATTACTACACAAAAATTAATTGGAGCTGAAATGGCTTAAACGCAGTTTTGTGAAAGATACAAAACACTACAAATAAATTAATATTGTCAAGTAATAAATACACTTAATATGCTAGCACGATTGTATAATGTATTATAATGTATATAATGTATTTCTTTGTGAGAAAATTCAATACAATTGCAATTCACTCATTTATTAAATATCAGCCAATTACAAATTCAGTATAAAACTTCTAATACTATCAAAATAGGGACATACTTGTTTTAAAATTTACAGGATTGTTAATGAATGCAAAAAACAAAAATACTTGGCTACTAGAATACGTTTATTGCAATAAGGATATTATATTGAAAAGCCAAACAGTTGTCTCACAAATGAACATCATGAAAAAAATTATTATAAAACTCTTACTACAAATTTTTAGCAAAACTGAATTGTGTATTATATATTAGCCTATTTGTATCACTATTGCAATAGACCTTCAAATAATACCATGCATTCATATAGGCATACTGTTGCAGATTCTGTTGATTCTATTAGATATATCTGGCATAAACAATAAAGTACTTCACACTTCCAAAATAGATAATATTTCACTTAATTATTAGATTTCAAAGAAATTCTGTCATGAAGAAAATTTAAATAATATTAGTGCTCACTCTTTTCATATATTAGAATATGTACAAACTTCTTAAGTAAAAATTATGTGTTTGTGATTGATAAAGAGATTGAAAATAAAAATTTTGGAATTTTCTTTAAAATTTTCCGCAAACCTAATTCCAACATGTTTCCAAATTAACTTCAGTTGGGGTTTTTAATGAATGTATATCAGTATGTGAATTTCTTAACCTTTGATTTCAGGCCTTTACAGTTTGGAAAAATTGACAGAGGGAATGTGGACATAATTTTACCATAGAGATCAAGGGTCATGAGATATTACAGCAAGAAAACATTCCATTTCTGTTCCTCAATTATTCCAAATTTTCCACATGCTTCATCAGCATAATAGCTTAAAAATGCTAGTGCTGGGTAATCTTAATTTCTCAGGGCCTATTACCCAAGTACTTTGGAATTTTTACAGTCATTTGAGTATGGTCCCATCTCAAACATAATACTTAGTTTTATCCCAACTCCAACCAGAGCAGTACTACTCAATCAAACTATGATAGATAAATTTTACAAACAATGCCTTGAACATTCCACCATAATATTTGAAAATTTTTTGAACCAGTCTATGCAATGAGGAAATAATAATTTCACTCACTATTGCAGCTACATTTTGGTGCATCAGGCTTTGCATTATTTGAATAAATTAATGGGAGTAATGCAAATTCATCAAATGCTAAAAAGTAAACATAACTGCACATAAGACATGAGCAGTGATGCATTAAAATTAGTAAATGAATACACCATACATTTGCATCACTGATATTGTGGAAGGATAAATTTGATGACCATATTTAAAATGAGACATACTTCTTGTTACTTGACATAAAATAATGTTATTGAATGTTGAATATTAAATTTTAAAATTTTAACATTTACTAAAAATAATCAAAAAATCCTAGCTCTCAGAGAATTGAATCATTTAAAAATCACCTAAAAATGCAGTTTTCTTATTAGATATTTAAATGAATATGTCCATTTAAGTGCTTGCATTAATGATATATTTTTCATTTTTTCCATTTTATTTATAATCTATTATACTATGTATACTTACTGCTTAAATTGCTTTAGAAAAAATCACCTAAAAATGCAGTTTTCTTATTAGATATTTAAATGAATATGTCCATTTAAGTGCTTGCATTAATGATATATTTTTCATTTTTTCCATTTTATTTATAATCTATTATACTATGTATACTTACTGCTTAAATTGCTTTAGCTTAGAGCAGCATTTTGAAATTACTTAGAATAATTTATATCAAAATAGCCTTCTTGAAGACTTATTTTCTGCTTAAATTTATTTCCCTTATACTAAGTTGCTGATAATAATAGTGTAGCTGTTTATCAATGGCAAGGAAAGTTCCAAGAGATAGAACACTCAACAACTATTCAGCCCTGAGTTGGAAGAACACTATAACTGCAGTTTGAACAAATCTGAGTATTGAGTTTCTAAGAAATATCTCCATACATCTATATTTGGAATTCAAATTAGTGACTTTTTCCATCAAACCTGGGTCTATCAAAATCTAGTTATAGCATAGAAAAGCAACTGAATTATTATTTCAAAATCCTTATTCTTGCACATCATAAACCACTGTAAATGGAAAGTTTTATTTAGTGAATTAACAAGGGTCATAATTCTTGGTTCTGTTGCAGATAGGCTATTCATCATAATCTGTGGTAATATCAGGTACCAAGTAATTTGTAGTGAGTCTCTGCCTAAATGACTGTTTGTTGGTTGACATAAGATGACACAAATTAGCTACAATGTTGGCTTTATTCAATGATTGTATCCCTCTATCTCTATTTCATAAATGTGAAATTGGAGCATGAATGTGTGAATCATGAACTCTCTCAAGTGCTCTTAGTAGCAATTATTGTATTCTTCCATCAAAGCAGGACAGGCATTCAGTAGATATGGTAATTTGCCTAATTATAATTACATTATTAATGCTGGATGTGAAAAAAATGTTTGTAAGTATGACTAGAAAGTGTCTAACTTAGCATTAATAAGCAATAAAACTGTAATTTCAATTTTTGTCAGTTGTGGTGCTTTTTAATTTCAGGGCAGTGTCTAAGTAGTCACCTGAGGTGTTAATTAAATGATGGTTATGAGTTTCATGTTATTGCAATTTATGCTGATTTGTTTTGTGCAGATGTCAGTAATAATGGATACTGAGGCTCCAGTGTTGACAGTAACCTGCATGATTATGCTGTTGATAGTAACAGCCAGTGTAGCCACCACCAGTGGTCCACTGGTGTGGAATGAGTGGCATGGGCGGCCACCAGTTCCCACCAGTGGACCACTGGTGGGGAAGCAGTAGCAGGAGTGGCAATTACAGCCACTCATAGCCACTAATGGACCACTGGTGGATAAGTAGTGGCAGTAGTAGCAATTGCAGCCACTCATAGCCACAAGTGGACAACTGGTGGACCACTAGTGACATCTGATTTACACTTAATCATAAATAATACATGAGCTAATGCTTGCAAGTAAAATATTATTCATTATTATGCTCTCTTAGATCTCATAAACATATATAATTCATTGTGAAGAGCTTTTTTGCAATTTTCTGTTTGCAAAAATTATAAGATATATGCGCAGAATGAAATTTCAAAATAATTTATTCACCTTGAAATCAATGTTTACATGAGTACTTAAAATTAGGCAAAATATATTTTTAGTTATTGGAAAAAAATAATGTTTAAAAATTGCAATTTCTTCAGAAATTGAAAATTAAATCTAAATTGGGCATGTTTGTGTGCTTGTTGTTATTGCTTATAATAAAAATTTCATTATACTTTCTATTGTCAATCTAAATTCAATGTAAATGATGAGCTTGCTAACATTTCCTTCAACCCTTTGTTGGGTTTGTGTTACTTTAAACTGCAATGTTTAAACTCTATCAATATAAAAGTTTGCTTTTACAACATTTCAGATATTGCCCTAATGCTTAAATCATATTTTTGCCACAAGTGGCCCACCAATTAGCCAACAGTGGACCACCAGTTAGCCACTGGTGCATGGGTGGCCAAACCCCACCTGGTGGCCCACTGTATCTGCTACTGGTGGACCACCAGTGGTCCACCAGTATTTGGCTATGTGGGAGGTATGGTGTTTTTACCTAGGTTGGTTGTTACTAGTATGGTTCCTGCTTGACTGGGAGTCAGTGCTCATAATAGTTTAAATCTTCTTCAGTTTCTGAGTCTGATTGGTAGACATCACTATCATCTGTATAATAGCACTAATTGTTCATGATGAGGTTTATTGTGACTACTCAATTGGTTTTAGCATGCCCACATTGTCGACAACAGTTGCAATGTATTTTTTTAGGTTGATGACCTTTGGTGACTTTTCAACTGTGGCTGGTTTGACTTTAACCAATGTGGTTGGTATAAAGTTAGCATTACTGGAGCTATCATTTGTTACCTTTTGTTGTTTTGGAATAAAGTATTTTGTATTTGTTGTACTGATGATTTTAATTTGATTTAAAATTTTTTTATAATTATCAATTTGTAATTTGGCCTAAGCAACCTTTTTGATGAAAGTACCCAATTTGTTCTTAGTACCACATTTCTGCTCAAATTTATGTTGGATAGGCAATGACAAGCCATATGTGATGTGGGTGACAAGGTTATGTGAAGAGTACTCTGTGCTTGATCTACTGAGCCTATATAACCTTTCAACTTAGAGGATGTATTCCTCTATGCCATTTTGTCACTGATATGGAGTGTTATTGAGTAGGATCTTATACTGGTTGTATGCTGTAGGGGCATCAAAATGATCATAAAAGTTTTGTAATAAAAGACTATAGTATAATAGTTGTATGCTTTCCTGTCAAAAATGTGGAAATCTGAGTAAGGGCAAGTTGTTTGCCAGCTTTCTGGACTATTAAATGTAGTTTGTAAGGGAACAGCCATTCATCAAAGATGGGAGAGGTTCTGTCAGTTTTGCCTAAGAATTTATGTGGCACAATAATTAGTTTAAGTGATTGTCTAGAGTGGTGGGTTGTAGATTTGAGTGTATAAGTCTTTTATCTGGAGGTGGTATTTCCAGGTTTCTTAGGCAGTTATTTATTAAATTTATTTTGTCATTAATGTTGTCTATCAGAGGGTTGACAATTGATGAGGGAAGGAAATTGTCCCTCAGAGGTGTTATGGTAGTCAATAGAGTTATTGGGCTTGACTGATGAGGAACTGTATGTATGTATTGATGGGATTTGGGAGCTATGTTCTTGATGTCACATGGGGTTTGATAAAGGTGTTAGTTCATTGAGAATTGTTGGAGTATTACTTATTTGAAGCTTTGGTTAGCTTTTAGTTGAGCAGCAGTATGTTGTACTTGTCTTTACAGCTGATTTTTTTGGCTTCTTGTGAAATTAATCAGCCACTAACCTGCATGTTGTGGTGATTGCATTCTTCAACTTGTTTTAGTTGGTTTTCATTATGCTCCAAAATGTTGTCAACAGTTTGTGCTCTGTGTTGAAGAATTTCATTTTGTTTTTCCAATGAGTCATTTTCAATAGAAAGAGTGGTTTTTGCTTTACATCTCCTTGAGTTTCTTTGGGCTGGTTTGACAATTGTCTAAGATTTTGGTTTTGTCTTCTCTAAGTAGTGTGATTTCACATCGTAGTTTCTTGTTTTCTTCATATAGTATGTCAAAGCATTTGCAGTTTTTGATTTGTATCACTTTGATTTTCTCTTTGAGGGGTTTGATCTCATTTTCAAAGGAGTATATTTTTTGATTAGTTTCTCTTTGAAGTGACTATAGTAACATAGTGGGGAGTTTCTGCTAGGGCTGTTTTGTTTTGTTTTTGTATTTCAAGTGTTTGGCATTTTCTTATTGGTGGCTGCCAAAGGGCTTGGCTGGGTAATGGCTTCTTGCAGTGGCATGGCACTTTGATTGGTGGGTAATGGGATTGCTCTTCTCTAGAAAATGAAAATTTTTTTGATGATGACTAGTTTCTGCAGCAAGCTGAGTGACACTAGGAACTTTTGATCCAGTGTGGTCTCTTGACTTTAGTTACATAGGACTCAAACTTCTTGAGAGTTTCTTTCACCAGGATCCTATTCACAGAGGTAAAGTTAATTATAAATGTGAATTGTCTTTGGGAGTCCAGCAGTGGTCACCATGTGGCATCAGCATGATATCTGGTGTCCTCTGCAGCATGATTCACTGATGTTACAATTATATAATTAACCATCTCCAGCAATGTGGTGAACCTACAGCTAGGCATTAAGTTAACATGGGAGATCAGGTAAAGGAAGGGTGTGGCCACATTTATCCAACCTGACACAGAGAACCTCACAGAGAGAGAGAGTTGCATCAGACAAGAGCCCTAAGGTAAAAGAGTGAGAGATAGCCTATGAGTTCTTGGGTGCATAGTGTGCTCTATGTGCAAGTAAAACCTACACTCAGTGCTTTCTCAGCTCATGCAATTTAGGTGGTAGTAAAAAGAATTAAACAAATAACAAAATGAATAGCATGTGTAAAGTTCCCTATCCCTACACCTTTCAGAGTGCTAATGGAATAAACTTGCAAAGCTATTACCACTGCAAGGCACCTGGGTCAGTTCTCTGATGAATTTAGAAAAGCATTTTTAGAAATAGCTAACATCAAAATAACAAAAGGTAACTAAACTGTACTGAACATTTTCTAACAATTGTAGAGTATTTATAACATAAAGGCAGGTAATCAGTAAACAAAAACTAAAGAATTTGTACCATGATGTGTTATACATCAAAAACAGGTTCCTTGCTTGACCTTTTGTGTAGTAACAAATTCGATAATCAGAACTGCACAAAAGAATTCAAATATTTAATATTTCAGGGTTTGTCAAATCTGACTTTCACCAAAGCAAGGGAAATACAAATAAATGTTTAATAATATTTTACAATTAAGAATTATCTAATTCATAATAACATTGTAGAAATGTCTCTGGCTGAGATGGAATGTCACCACATTAGAATGCATCCATTTTCTTGATTGTGGTGATTATTTTTGCACTGTTTTGGTAGTTCTTGTTGCAGCATATTTTGTGATCTTCTAGTTTCATTTTGTTGTCTTGGAGGTATGGGATGATAATGGGTATCCCACTATTTCTGGTAGGATGCAAAGGTGACTAGATGTTGCTGTTTTGGATTCTAGTTGTATCAGCTGCCATGAGTACTGCTGATCTGTGTGTAACTAAGAATGGAATCTATTACAATTGTATAAGTGGTGATAGGAGGAGTGCTGAACTTTGTAGTAGTTCTTCTTCTTTTTCTATTGCCATTGTTGTTTTCAGTATGAGGTTAATGATCCATCTATGCTTGTATTCACCCTCTCTATTTAGGGTACCTTTTGTGATGTCTATCAGGTTGTAGGAGAAATCCAGGTAGCTTTTATTGAAGTATTTGAATAGTTGTTGCATTTTTTCACTGATATTGTGGTTGTGGAGGTTTGTAGATACTTCTTTGTGGATGCCTTTTGCCTTTTGAGTAGTGTGTTTGCAGAGAGCATGGGGTGTTTATTATCTAGTTGCTGGAAGTGCATATCAGAGGTAACACCCCACATGAATTTTTTTAGTATGGGTGTGCCATAGATTCATGCTTGCTTCTATTATGCTGAAGTGGTTTTGTAATATCACAGCTGATGTTCTTCCAAGTGCATTTTCGTGGCTTATGATTTTGGAGATGTATTTTTTGTATCAATCAACAGTGAGTTCTTTAAGTTTGATTGGGGAGAAGGAGAATGAGGAATTGAGTAATAACCAGTTTTTTTTTCTAGGAATTGTAGACATTGTGATTTTAAATTTTGCATTGCATGTTAGTTGTGTTCTTTGATGCCTGCTAATTGGTAGCTTTGGGTTTGGCTGCTGTGTAAGAAATATTGATAGTAGTCATTTAGCTGAGGTTATTGCAACTTCTGGTATTTGTTTTTCTTTGAAGAGATCCTGATGCAAATCTCTCTTACTTTGTATTCTGCCAGTATTTTTTTGTAGTAGTTTCTCTATGGATTGTTTGTAAGTTATGTATGGTGCTTTGATGTTTATCATTGGCTAAGTTTCATCATTGCATTTTGTTGTTTTGTGATCTGTCCATCTCCTGTGCATAGTGTTTATGGTTTCCTGTTTTTCCTTGAATGTAAAGTTGAGCATAGATCTGTGAGTGTTGTGTACATACTAGTGGGATCTAGGATTTTATATGTTTGGGTTTGCAGAATGTTGTCTATTGCAATGCCTTGCTTTCGATGATGTGACACTGAGGGAGGCTTCTGTCAATGAGTATGTGTTTATTAATGCTGCACTCTTTTTCTATAATCATTCAGGTGAGGTTAACTTGTCAGATTTTGTATAAGTTTTCTAGATAGCTTTCCATGTTGAAGATATTGTCTGGTAGTTGTATATGAAGTTGGTATTTTATTTTTAGAATGCTTGTGTTGACTAAGATAAGGTTGATTCTTTGAATGAGTTTGGTATCATCCTAGTCTTCATTTTTAAGGATGCAAATTAATGTGTGATTGTTCCAGTTAATGTATAGGCAATTGAGTTGGTTATAAGCTTTTTTATTTTTGATCTGTTTTAGAAAATTTTTTAGAAGGAAATTTGGGGCAAATGCTGTGTGGACTGTTCTTCATAGATATTCTCTGTGAGTTTTTCAATCATCTATTCATTGGGTACGTTTTTGGGCGTTTTTCTGTGCCAAGGGTGACTAGTAACATGTTGCAGTCAATTTTGTTTTCACCTATTGAGATTATTTCAGAGATTGCTGCTTGGGTTTCCTCTTAGAGGTTGTGTGTTCTGATGTAGTGGCTTTTTCTTGTTGTGATGAAGTATGGGTGGAGTAGTTCACCACTGACTTCTGTCATTTTATTTTTATGTTCATTGTGATTTATCAACACATTTGGAAACTTTAGCTGCTTATGTGGAAGGGAGGGTGTGGGAGTCCTTAATGTCCATTAGTTGCATTGATTCATTTCTTGAGATTGTTGAGATTGGGTTGAGTATCCCCAGTGTGCCTGAGGTGGAACTGCTAGCACACATTGGACTCAGGGAGCCAAGAGATCATTGAGGAATGTATTTTTTTGTACATTTAGATCTCTTTGACTGCTTTTCTGGATTGTAGAGTGTTTGACTTCCCTCTATTATATAAAGGCAAAGATGGAATGTTAATTTCCCATATAATTAATCAGAGGCGCACCCAGAGTGGGGAAGTGGGGGAACGTTCCCCCCCCCTCAACAGAACAGAGATGCTTCCATTTCGCATGAAATGTTTGCCTATAACCAGTAGCGGAGACAAGGGGACATGTTAGAAAGTTCCCCGTCAAATTTTCAGAATTGCCTTTGAGTGGTTAAGTAAAATGAGTAATAAGAAATTGAAAACTGCAGTGGTGAAATGTATTTCTTAGCGTGCAATGCGTCATTATTTTAAAATTTTTTGCTGGGCTTTGCCCAGGTGATCTCGACGGATATATTCCTCTCATTGAAAAATCCTGCGCAGGCTCCTGCCTAACACAATCATATTACGTAATATATATATAAATATATATATATATATATATATATATATATA
>CABFPE010000034.1:314878-329729 GCA_900660155.1 Hofstenia miamia | reverse complement strand
TATATATATATATATATATATATATATATATTAATTAATTAAATAATATATATATATATATATATATATTAATTAAATATTACATTAATGCATTACACTATCATTAGTGTAAATTTTATGATTCAAATAAAGCCTCAATTTGACGCCATCTAGTGAATTTCTCAAGTATTCATTAAAAATTATTATGCATGCATTTTAGCATACATCTGAAGAAAAGTTATAAATAATTTTCATATAAAAAAGTTCTCTTTAAATTATATCCTCTAACATAATACCATGCCTACTATTTCATTGCTATTGCAAAACAAATTTTGTCATCCAAAGCCCTTGTTTTATCTGAAAACTATTTTTCGAAATCGGCTCTAAGAATCACTGTACGAATTATATGAATCATGGCCTACTTAAATGTAATAGACTGTGCATGAATGCTGTTGATTTAAAGCAAATTTCTGATTGGGGGGGTATTGAAGCTCCAAAACATAATTTTCATTCTAGATTTCACTAAATTTAGATTCCTAATACATTTCTTTGAATGTTATTTTAAAGGTCTTGATGATATTCTAGTTTGGACTTTTACTATTGAGTTTGAATTTATTCCAATTCGTTTAGAAATACGTAAATTTTTTCTAATCTAATATTTATAGAGACATCAATTTCTGGTCCCCTACTAAAATTATGGATTACTAACAAAACAGAATATTGAATGGAGACATTATAGACATGTTTTAATTTACCAAGCATAACATAATATCGAATATTAAATCAAACTGATCCCAGTCTCAATTGAAATTGCCAAGTTGGTCCAGGTCTCGTACTCTTCTTTTTTCCCAGTACCGCCACCAGTCGGGATCAGGTCAATTTCCTCAGTACTCTATTGAATATACAACAATAATCATTGTTTTGTGAAATTTGGAAAGAAAAGATATTAATAGATAGGCTATTAATTTTACTGAATGATTTTTAATTTGCATTAGTGGTTGATCAATATTTGATCTTAATTTTTTTCTCTAACATTTAGTAATTACAATTTCAATTTATTCGGGCATAGAAAGGAGGTCTAGAACTTGGGTATTATATCAATGATTTTGAACCTCACAATTCTTAGCAAATCAGTAGCTTGAAAATTGAGTGATCTTAGTTGATTATCAAATTTCTATGTAGGAATGAGGTTTAGGATTTAAACTTCTGCAATGTAAAACAAAACACTAAAATGAGGGAGATGATAATTTTTTAAAGCGGGTATTTATTTTTTACAACAAAAACTGAACAATTAATGCAAGATTGGGTTCATAATTTCAGAATTTCTTAAAAACTTGGTACAAAAGTGCTAACAATTTAAAAATTTATTAAAATCAATATTGTAAATACATTTTGAACATCATTTGAAATATGTGACATAGCGAATTCAATACGTTGAGGAAAAAATTAGCAGATGGAGATGAACTTCAGAAGTCTCCCTTCCCCTAGATCCATCAGTTTTCACAATCTGAAATAGAAAATTTATAGTTTTTTAAAACAAGTTGAGCTTTTCATTCAGAATGCTGATATACATGTCCGTGTTCATCTTAACACACTTTTCGAGCAATATCAATGAATCAAAACAATGATGACTAAGGCAACCATTGTGGTTACATGATACTTGATTCCTGTTGAAGTGAAGCAGGATTGAGCCTTGATGACTTTATAGGGCCTCTAAGAAATACCTTAGGTGTACAGAGCATCTGAACTGTTGTGTCATTAATGAACTTAACAGTTAAATTGATCCGTGTACAGCTATTGTGTTAACTTCACTAGGGGTGATGGAAAGCAAAAACAGGTAGGGAGCCAGCTACAAACATCTGGGGAACTAAAATAGCTCATCGGTAGGACTCGATGGTTTTATAGGATTTCAGTTTGTTTTTCATGGGTGGGGTTTATTAAGATCATTTTTACAAAAAGGAAGGGAAGTTTTTTAAATTTTTTATAGGGTAGCAGAGATCTGCAGTTTTTAGGCATAGACCTGTGGTTTTTGAGAAAATTGCGGAGAAAACCCTATACCCTTTAAGAAAAATGTGCTATAATTTACAACTTCTCTGACATATTGTTGTTTCTATTTACTAACTGTAGAACCATGCCTGTCAGCTACTTTTTTAATTTCTTAAGTACCGAAGTTTGGTGGATGTTAGATGAATAATAGAAGCTCGTTACATTAAGAACAAAAATAAAGAGCAATTACTTAATAATCAATAACGTTCAAGCATATTGAAGATATATTAAATGTATGCATATTTATAATTTAATAGATCTTGTAGTTTACTGTAAATTTATGTTGCCGTAATTTTGTTCTGATGATGATTTTTTAAAAAATCGAAGACGTTAAGCATTGTGGTTTGTTCCAATCAATGTATCTCAGTAACTTATCCAAAAAATAAATATATATAGTTAGATCAAACAATATTTTATCAATAACTATTGAAGGCCTCATTATTCGACTTTTAGAATAATTAACAATTGATATTATTCCTTGGCAGTTTATCTAAGACTAAGGGTCGTGGCTAAGGGAGGTCGCTTTTTGCACCGTCCGCATCCTCGATGCAAAAACATTTTTGGTCATCATTATCACATTATTTGATACAATAAAGTAGTTTCCATACGTCACCCATTGAATCACTAATCTTGGAAATTATTGAAAATTAAATGCAACCATTACATAATCCCAAATAATAATGTTAGCATAAGCATTTTAAAATTAAAATCAATATACTTAGTCTGTCAATAAAACAAAAAGATAGTAACATTCAAATATCTTTTGCAGTTTATTTACCTCAAATCAACAGCATTAAAAAACTGCTTAACTAGAAGCAGTCCACTTTATTATGTACATTAGACAGTTGGGAGGGGCTAAAACTGCTAGAAGCAGTAAGCCAGACAGAGGTACCGATTATAATATGGTGCCATACCATTATGTACCATATTATGGTTACCATAATGATATGGTAGAAAAATTTTTATGGCAATTATGGACGGCAAGCTTAAGAATATGGCAATAAAGGAAATCCATTAATTTATTTCTACATATACAGAATTTTATTGAGTTTCAAGAAAATTGTAACCTTAATGTAATATATATTATATCTTATATCTATGCTAATTAAATGGCTAAAAACTTAAAAGCAACAACATTTTGATTAATCAACAACTAGTAAAGGTGTTGTAAAACTTTAGTAAATAGTTTCGATTGCAGTCAAATTCTACCGATTTAAGAGTTTCTCATTTTTAATTTTTGTACCTTATGTTGTACATGCACACATCATGACATCTAAAGATGATCATAACATCGAAAGTAATTAAATTTTGATCAAAACCCTGTTCATTTAGGAGAAAAAACATTTTCTTAGTTCTAACAGAAAAGTTTGGAATGAAACACTATTAATCTCCTTAAATTTTCAATTGAAAAGTTTTACTGCGTACTGTTCTTTTGATCAATTATTTATATTCAAATTATTACCAATAATCGGTAACAATCTTCTACATGATAGAAAGAATCGATTAATTCGTAGCGCTCCAATTAAGTATTGCTTACCCCTGCTCTAATTACATTTCACCATAATTCACCAAATTTTACATAATGGCGATTATGGCCCTAATGGATGAACGAATTATAAAATGTTGCCATTACGGATAGCTAGCATATTTCACCTTGCCATATATGGGAATACCATAAGCGGCACCTCTAAAACCATACAAGCTCATACTTAGTCATGTGCACAACACGCAGCCCTGGTTGAACATGTTGATGAGCCTGTTATAGCAAAGAGAGCTATAGAAATGTTGTAAAACACAGACATTAGTTGAAATATTTTGTAACTAATTCACAGTAAAAAAATTCGTATCACTTCCTGCGAATATATTTTAGTTGAATTCTGTTAAATATCATTCCATTCGATCAAAAAATTGAGTTTATACAAAGTGGAAATTTTTTTTCACATGAATAAAAATATGATTAGTTTATTGATAGCTACGGGGCCATGACCCCAAACTTGCAAGTGCTAGCCACGGTTCTGGTAGCATGACGGTGGAATGCATTAATGCTTTACAAAATAATTTTTATATATCAAAGAACATCCAATCAAACACGAGAAAGCCGTTTTTCGAACATTCTTTGATAATAGGAACCCATAAAAACACGCTTAGCATTTGATTGCAGCCATATAAACATCATTGTGAAATGCAAATTGTGTTTTATAGAGCAATTAAGCATCACTATATGAGAGTGTAACTATCTGAAAACGTAAAATGCCACGATGAGAAGCGAACTGCATTTACCATGAAATATGGATTTATCAAATCATTTCAAAATTTTAAAACTAAAAAATGTGCAAGAATTTACATTTGCTGATTTTATAAATTAGTTAAATTCTATCTATTAACAGGCAAAAATAGCTTTAAATTAAATTTCGTAGTTTAGTAACAATAGTGATCTGAAAATTCAAATGGAGTCATAAATTTTACACAAAACTCGAACCAAGGTGTACATAATAATATTATGTACACCTTGACTCGAACCATGTTCAAATTGTGTCCATTAATTTGAACTTAAGTCGCATGACCCATCCATTTTCAGATATTTAATCCAAGATTATACTGACGTCTACCTAATCTCCAAATATTGTTACTAGGCAATTTTTTTTCAATAACAAGGGAAATGTATGGCGTATAATAATAATAATGATAATTATAATAATTTGGAATGTGGATAGATTGTACTAAGTGCGGTACATGTCAAAGGAACAGGAAGGAAGAAAACTCCGAATTGCTGAGGAAGCTGTAGAAACAGAGGCATTTGTCTATGAGTATGTATAAATAAGCAACCCAAGGTATCACTAGTGGACGTCAGCATTGAATTGTGGAAGAGCAGAACAGAGGGTAAGGAAGAGAATTCTATACTAGAACAAAAATGTCGAAATAGACGCGTCGAAGCTGAAAAGTGCGAAAAAGTAATTCTTTATCTCAGCACAATTCTTACTATACTTATTTACCTACCCTTATAAATTATATTAATGTCCATGTACTTTGTCCAACCTGAAACTGATTATGTTTATTTATTTTTTTTACTAATATTTTGAAAGCTTCTTAAAATTTAGAAACGAACGTTTGCCTGTGAATATTTGAATTTTAATTAATATTGGGAATTCGAAGTTCTTCAAATTTTGGTATGAAAATTCAACAAATTGATTTGACATCTCTAACCATACGCAGCCGACAACCTTACTTTAAAAATGGTATTGGGTTTAAAAAAGTCCGGCTCGGGTTATTTTTCTTTAGACTGGGCCACTCCGCCCTCAGATTATCCAGATTTGATATTCTTTCGGAGCAAAAAATATTACTATAACCATAGGAACCGAAAGGGCTATGCCTGAATCGTCCTAGAGAGTAACCTCCTCGTGGTGGTTCCTGGAGAAGCGGAGACGCTGAGCCAATACTTGATGGGCGCGTCGCTTTGCGGAGTCCCGAACCTAGAGTGGACGTTAAACAATAGGGTATAAGAAGGTGCAACCATGTGTGCTTTGCACATATGGGGGCGGTGATGATGATGTGAGACTGTCTGTTCTGTGGAGCAGACGGCGACGTCTATGCCCAGAGCCGTAGAGTGCGTCTACGAGGGCAGTTATACAGAGGATTTTCCTCTGTCTCTGGCCTCTAGATAGGCCTAGGCCAGCATTTGCTGAGCCTTACCTATGAGGGAGCTTTGCTTTGTCATGGGTTTTAGTTATGATCCGACATTCTAAGTTACGGAGACTTTAGGACGTCACTTGGTGCTTTGCACTCAAGTGTAACAAATATCTCCAAAATAATCAGGATCTTTATAACAGGCAGACGGTAGGCGAAAGCTGTAGAGAGGCGCAACCCTCTCACGAAGCTCGGCCTTCGGCTTCACTCTCTGCTGATCAGACTCAACACAGATCAGCAGTCTGCGTGCCAGGGGTCGCCAGAGGGCAAGCATGATTAAGCCGGCCTGCACACTTCTAGGGGAAGTGCCAGAGCTGATCTGTTGCCACCCACTCTTCAGTCCGTTGACTGGTAGAGTAACCCCGACTATAACCATAGAGCTACAAGGTTATTAATTTTGTTTGCAATGCTTCCAAATTAGGAAGGTCAGTTATAAGTTTTATCTTGAATTCTGTATTAAAAACACATTAATATTAAGATAAATTTAAAGCTTATGTCTAAATTTTTACAGAAAAGACATGACAATATTTCACATGCGTAGCTAAATTTAAAGTAAGTGTTTAAATGAAATTTCTCTTCACGAAATCTTAAGCGAATCGCTTTATTTTAAGCGCACTTTTGTTTAAAATATACTGTCTTCTTCAACGGAAACCGGCAAGTTGCTTCATTTCTTAAATTTGTAAGTTTGCTATAGACATATCATACTAGCTAAATGTCATTCTTCTGTAGTATGTGTCACAAGGCTTCAAGAAATGGTACTCGAATCAATTCAATTGCATTGCAGACATTAAATAGTCTTTCATCTGAAAATGTTTTTACTCCAAACTAGTTCTATAAACTTTACTTGAAATTGGCACAATGTAATTAATGCACTTAAATAACTTTTACATTTTTTTAGTTAAGCAATCTTGGGTCACAGCATAATTAGGGTAATTATTAATAACGCTGTACGAACAAATATAAGCCTAACAATATGTTGTTGCTTAGTACAATAATATGTGCATGTACAAGTGTGTATCAATTGGTATATTCAAATGAATAATTGAAAATTATTACACTAATTTAGTTGATAAATGTATATATTAATGGATTCGGTAGAGATTGCTCTTTGCTGAGTTATTTCATTTTAGGTTTGCATAGTTTGACAGAGAGGCGTGGGATATAGTCATTTTTTGACAATTACTGCTAACTTTTTTGAAAGAATTGTATTGTGGTTCCAGCCCATTGTCGCCTAATCTGATAGTAATTTATGTTTAGAAGTTTATGAAAATAAAGGCGTATTAACTTTCCAAATGTTTCAACTAAAATTAATAAGTTTTAGGTCGCATTTCATTAACAAGTGTTCGATTAAAATGTTTTAATTTCAATTCATAATTAGAAAAGAACTATCTACATAGTAGACTCCTGGGCAGAGAAAAAAATTGCCCTACTGGTAGTATTTTCTTGGTCTCTGTAAACACTTGTACAATAAAATTCAATATTATAATGGGAGCTAAATATATTACTCTGCTATTTCCAAAGAAGAATTATATTTCAAATTCGGTAATTTCTGCTAATTATATTGTACAGTTTGCATAGCACTGTGCAGAAAAATTTAATGCCAACAAAGCTTGTTAAAAACAGCCATGTAATCAGACGATACAAGAATTGACACTATTGACAAAAAGGAAGAACAGATAGTTGACAAGTATCATAACTAGAAGTAGGTTTGGTTCGCAATCTCAATCTGTATCTTTCCGATTTGAAAACATTTAGCTGATAATTTTTAAACATTTCTTATTGCTCAATATTTTCTCAATTTCTGATAATAATGCATGTATATTGTGGAATAATTAAATGCAATGTTGATTATTTTTATATTGTGTTTGGGATAACAATACAAACAATTTAATAACTGCAGAAAACTTCAGATTGGATTGTGTTGCGTATGTTAGCTGTAGATTTTATTGAGATGCGTTTATAGTTTACCTACAAATTATTAAAGCAAAATTAACTGCTGAGTAATAAGGAATAAGGAGTTTTCATTAATTTGAGACAGTAAGAAACAGGGCCTACTCTGTGAAAATTATAAAAAAATTCAGCCAGTTGATTGCAATAATGAACTTGAAGTTTTGCGTTAACTATTTCAAATTTTCAATAATGCGTCATGATTTAATGTCTCGCAAAGGTGCATTTACGAAGTGGTATCATAAAATTGCGCTTAAAAACGGAATACTTTTTGAACAAATGCCTTATAATAAAATTCAACTTATTGTCATGGTCTTGTAAATACTCCTAGTTTTGATGAAATATGTCTGGACAAAGCTATGATTATTATAATCCTATTTATTACAAGGGAGAGGTTGATTTAAGACCTTGCAAGTTTCTTCAAATTTTTGTATCTTTGATATCTCTGAATTTTAATTTTGTAATATGAGAAGTGTTCTAACAAAAATTGCAGTAGTTTCACCCAATGGTGCTTTTATGATAGAACGTTTGTAAACAGTATATTCGAAATTTTTTCATTTTGCCATTTTGAGTTTTTGCATGAAACTAATTTTTTGTTCACCATTTCGACATTTTATATTCGTTGTAACGGAATAAGGCCCTAATAAATGCACTAAGAAGGTTAATTCAGCTCAGGAGGCATCATAAAATTTAGTCTAATGAAAAAATCCAAAACTTCAAAAAGTCATCACTTTTTCCTTATCCACCATTAAAATGATGATGTCATAAGTGTAATGATAATGACCTAACCTATCTAAGGGTCTCATTTTGTAGAGAAAAAATTCTTATCGTATGTACAAAGTGCATGGAAAAATATTTAGTGGAAAGTTTTTATCAGGGGGATCAATCAACTCCTCCTCACCCCCTGTGAGTTCTACAGACAAAAATAACACATCGAAAATAAGGCTAAAATGTATAATAATGAGCTTATAAAATTGCAAATAAAAGACAGTGCTATTAATATAAGTAAAAACTAGCATACTAAAAACAGATCTAAATTGCAATTTTTGTACACTTTCTTAATTGGTAAGCATGCATTGTTAATTTGTTGTAATCAAAATCTAGTAATGTGTTTCTTACATTAGACATACAGTTGATAATATTATGAGGTTATTTTGCTAATTCAGTACAGTACCTTTTCCTGGAATTTGTAGCCGCTTAAATGTGATTTTACGAACATCTAATCGAACATTTCCAAAATAAAAACTTTAATAAACATTTGTAGACAATATGGTTTCCAAAAAATGCATTTTTCGCTTATAGATAAAAATGAAAATTTGGCAATACTATAGCAAAGTGAAACTTTGTGATTGTTTACAAATGCACCACAGCTACGTGATCAATCTCATTGCGCATAGACACTAGTAGTGTGATTGCTAATATATTTAACCCCATTAACCTGACCGGAGGATATCTTACCCTAACCGGTGTTAATCGGATGTCTAAAAATTCACGTTTGCATATTCACATTTCTTGAGTCAGGTCAGGATTTTTAGATCATATCTATCAGGATTAATGAGGTCAGGTTTGAGGAGTCGCAAATCAGGTAATTTGCTTCACTTCTTCTATGCTTGCATATGTTATATGTATCATTGGCTGGCGTGAAACAACAAAGATTATTGCCTGAGTTAACTATATATAATTACAGTATCCTACAAAATAATACAGTTTCCTACATTAGTAATATCGTAAACACTGAAGGGGGGTGGCGGCTATATAGATATTCCTATTTGAATACAACAATACATCTGATAAAAGATTGACAATAACTGTGAATCTAAAACGAAAAACAAAATTATAACATTAATACTGGCATTTTGATAAGAATCGATTTGTAAAATTTTTTACAGAGACTATATATGTTCATGTATAAACAATAATGGGAATCTTCATCTAGACTTTATCCATCAAATTTCTAGTTAAAATTTCACAAATTTTAGTGAAGTCTTATTTGAGTACGCTTTTGTATTACTTAAAGTACAATATTTTAAGATTCTTGCAAATTCTACAGCACTTTGTCATTTACAAAGTCTTTGTTATAAATCATTCCCAAATCGATAAAAATTTCGTTATCTGTCAAACTTTCATAATAAAATCGATAGTTTGGACAGAAGCAGTGGGTCAAACACATAAATCAAGCAGATCATTCTTCAAAATTACAATAGCAAAAGCGACATTTCTGGAAGGAGTTCCATTTTCTCAGGTGGTTTTGTCTGTGATTAAAATTTAGTGAACTTTCTATTCCCAACATATTGAAGTAAAGAACCAAAAATATTAACGGGATTTCAATTAATAACAAATTTATTTCGCTATGCAATTCAGATTTTTCAAGAAATTTTGAAAATGAATCCATAAATTGTTCAATCTTCATTATATGAATATCTTAAAATGTCAAAATTATTCCAACTTTGGATAAGGATTTGAAAACGTTCCTATAGCCATATTATTGTATGTTTAACACAAAAACCGACAAAAATCGAAGATATTAGTTTCTACGGAGATGTATTCCGATGCTAAAATGAATTTAGACTAACTTAATTAATTTTCAAGGGAAGAAATTTAGTTTCAATATATCCAAGCAGAATTAACTTCATTTGAGAGAAATATATTCTGAATGGATGCGCTTAGCAAGCCTTTTGTATCGGCTTCATATTACTCACATTCATAAAGCCTCGTTTATTAGATGGAGTTAGCAAAGCAATTAGATTTTAGGTAGCATACAAATCACAAATAAACTTTATGACGCACATCTTGTGTTTCGTTTCACCACCAAGAGCAATAATGGAAAATGAATTAATTCCATTAAATTGAAGCTGCTCTCCAGTTCAGTTGATATTTGTTGCTGTGACATTTAGCAAGCAGCCGTCGTATTTTGATGTTTATCAATGCACCGGTTCTCACAGAATTCGCAGACAGGTAGTTTAATATTTTACAAAAGACAATTTGTTTTCTTTTGAAAACGTTTACACTCCAGTCGAAATATATTTCCAGTGGGAATGCTACAAAACGCTTATTGTATTTTAACACTTTTTTCAAATAAAAGCCGTCATGCATTAAATTATATGAAATTCGCAAAATAATTGTACTTAAGCAATTAGAAATAATTGAATAATTTTTTTCACACGATTATAAGCTTTGAAAATAAAGTAATCTACTTCATATTTTACCAAGATTTCAATTTTATTATGTCTTTGCACTCGGATAAATTTTAATGTTTTCTAATTAAATTTGCCCTAGATTTATTCTCAGACTTCTAGCTTCAATCCCCAGCTTAAATAGAATAAATCAAATAATTAAGACGTTTATAAATTTACAATTTTATATCAATACACTCATATCTCATAGAAATTTTGAAATTGAATTTTTTTCATCACATGTTACCTATAGAAGCTTCTAGTTTGTACTTACCATTAATTTTGGGAGAATCTATTTTAATGAGCTCCTAAGTAATTGCTTGAAATTGAAGCATTTGTAAATTATTGTGAGTGATCTTTATATGGCATTTGACCGACATCCTTGGTCCTTTTCCCACAACAAATAATTTTCAAAAAAAACAGTGTTCTTGTTAGCAATAAATTTGCAATTTACATTAGTTGAATGTAACATAGATTTCACTCTCAGTCTTTTAGACGCTTATATGTGTCAATGATTTCTTACTGCTAATTAATGTCAGAAATTGTACTAAATCTTGTAGTTAATGGATTAAGAATTACAAATCCAGCAAAGAGCAGAAAGATAAACGTGGTTATATTATGATATAAGTAAATAATAAATCAATGATTTACGTTAAAAAAGAGCTTTAAGTAAAAAAGACAAATATATTAACAAGATATACGTTGATTAATAAAAGTTTTTCATTTCCCCAGAGGACCTTGGAATTTATTCTCTTCATTAAGTGTTGTCAAATTTTTAAAGTTTGCACATTATGTATATAAACCTCAAGCAAGTCATCATTATCACACCAATATTATACATTAACTAAATACGTAGCAAGGTAACAACTTTGTCTTCAATCCAGCATTCAAACAATTCTTGTGTGCCCAATTTCAAAGCATGTTCGGAATTTATTCTTAAAATATGCTAAAAATTACAAGGAATTTTTGTCCAAAAACATCAATAAGTAGTCATTGTATAAATATAAACTAAACAATTGACTTTATATGCTTTTTACTTAATGCATTTAAACTGAAAATGGGCTTATGATAGCCAGACCTCACACAACTTAATTGATTTAAACTCAGACCTAAGCATCAAACCCAGTTACATGCATACTTTAAATTAAAAATATGTACTATATAGCTAAAGTTTAAAAGAACCTAAATTTTATTTCAAATTAATTAATACTCTTTCATGAGAGGGTGCAATGTTTAGTATATATTTTGGATAATGTACAACTTAACTAGTGCTGCAATTTACTTAATTGTTATATTTCTGGATTTAACCCAGATACAGTTACTTCGTACTTGCTGATAAAAGTCCAAACATCTTCATATTGGGAAGTCTATTCGGGCTCTGTTTCAAACCCGCGATATTTATTGAACATGTGTAGTTAATCTGGAAATAATTCATTTATGGCTATGAAAAAAGTATATATTCCTGAAAATAAATTTCATATCAAAGCATAATGAATTGTTTTTTTAGATGATAATTTAAAATTTTTTAAAATATTTATTGAAAGACAGCTGAATTTCTTTAATGTATTTAAAGACAAATTTTAAAAATTTAAAAATTATTCTTTGATTTCCTTCTAGATTAATCAATTTTATATTTTTAATATATTCGCTTATGTTCCTTATTCGATGTTTTGATAAGAATAATACCTTTCTAATTTTAATGTCTTGTAAATTTTAACTCCATTGGAAAAATAATAGCTAGAATATGACTAAAACAGCGACTATAATAGGCTAATTTCAAATTTTTTGAAGTCCTAAGAAAGAGATATTTAGAAAACTACAATACAAATTTGACTATTAAACTTCAAATGAAAAAATTTACAAATTCGCTCTCAAGAAGGTATGAAATGAATACTGCTCAATAGGCCTACATAATATTCGGAACTAAGATTTTAACTGTGGTGCAATTTTAACTTAATTTTCATGCACTCAACCGTCTGCCAAAGGTTTTTAAACTGATTCTTTGCACTCGTTGTTTCAGCTTTAAGTGATTCTGAACATCTGTACTAATATCTTGTAATAAAGAAATCTACGTTAGCTTGGAAACGTTCAATACCTTTCCTAACATCAGCTCTTTGTATACCTTGAAGCAAGAATTAGTTAGAATCTACTCGCAACTATCAAGAACTTAAACAAGTAAATTGACAATCGAATTCGAACCGACACGTCATCCATCATTATGTAACCTCCTTTTTTATTGAAATATCACTTGAATAGAATTTCATGCGCCTTACTTAGGAAATCAGCAGAAATATTTTTAATTTTTATCATATTAAAAAATCTAAAGACATGAATACCCCCAAAAAATTAACAGATTTTATGCACATATTTTTGCACAACCCTCTTCGATCTGAGAAGCATTGCCTCTCTTGTCCCTTTATGCTTTTAAATATTATTCAAAACGTTGCGAAGCTTTCCTATTGAGACTGGGGGTATGGTTTTCCAATTTCTGCAAAACTTGCTATTATTGTTAGAGTGAAAAAGTAAGTAAAATAACCAAGAAAATTATATTTGATAAGTTAGGAATAAATCCTAATATTACATTTATTTATAGAATCCTCAAATTTTATGAAGTCATAAAAATAATGATGGTATCACATTTCACATTCCAAATTGATAGTGCTGTTATGAAGAATTTTGTGCAAAGTTTCGTTTTAATGTCACCGTCCAATCCTTTCTTCACAGACCGGAGATACCTAAGAAGTGTTTGGTCGAAAAGTGTTAAAATAGAAATTGACAATAACATATAATTTTATTAAAGTAAGTGAAAGTTATTGGAAGGGATACAAATTCTGGACGGAATACAAATCTCATAAATTTCATAAAAATTTTTTGCAATAGTCTATATTTTTTGTCTTTTGTGTATTTTTTGTAAAATTCAATGCATTTAGTATGAATATAAACAACACTTGTGGAATGTGTAAAACAAAGATTATTTCTTTTCAGCTCCTTCTCGAAACTAACTTTTCCTAACTTAAACGGAGTTACTATAAAACTTAATGAAATCTATATAAAAATATTATTTCGCAGCTAACTTTAAGAAAGTCATATTGATGAATATACGTGCGCCTCTTTTTACAGAATTTGACAATTTTTTAACAAAATAGACTTTCAATAGAATTACATGAGCAGACGAAGATCGAGATTTGCGTCTAAATTGGATTTTTATTCATTAAGAAATATCTTTGTGAATTTTTGAATTTAGTGCCATACAATATTCATTCCCATTGTATTTGGTATTGTTACTTGACATTTTAGCAACAATGGCACTTGAATTGTTATTTTGTCTGTGAAAATGGCTTTCTTAGCATTCAAATGCAAGAGTTGGGATAAAACCTTAAAGTCCGTCTTAATTTTATTCCCACATTTAATTGATTACAGACAAAGCCTTTCCTGAACAATAAAAGAATTAAATATTTGAGCAGTCTGTACAAATGGCTATTACTATTCATTGAATTGTACGCGAACATTCCCTTATTCATGAGACGTATAAAGACATTCGTCTCGACTGGTGAATTTGTGAAGCTCTTAAAATACAATTATCATATGCTTCGTACACTGTGCATGTATCGAAATGTTAAGAAACTTTACAATTTTTTATGTAAATAAGTTTTTTAATGTACACAGTCCCGATGAGCTTTGCAGTAAATCGTTTTAATAATGCTTTTTGTATCCCGCCACTTTCCATTATGTGAAACGTTCTTTTCGCAATTTTTTTCTCGATTTCTTCTATATGGATATGTTTCTGCATTGAATATTTAAATTTGTAATGATAGTGTCTGAAAGAAGAGCACTTCATTTATCTCCTATGTTAAATTTGAAATGTAAGTTGCAGTAATTTTATTAACAGGCTCAAATTACTAATACAGGTAAATGCCATTAGTAAAATTGTATACAGAAAATATTAAAGCTCATTGACTTCCAATCATTTCGAGATTAGATTTGGAAATGGTATTTCTTGTAGTCCTAATTACCCCCCCCCC
>CABFPE010000034.1:302642-314741 GCA_900660155.1 Hofstenia miamia | reverse complement strand
CCCCCCCCCCCCTTCTGTGACAACAATGCAAATGTATTTAAATATTTTAAGCAAAGGCGTGCAAAATCAAATCAATTGGGCTAGCAGTGTTGTTTGTATGAGGCCTAGACTGCAATTAAATTCGAGTCTTTACGCTTACATAAATGTAGTATGTATTGTTATGTGGATTTATGTAATCAAATCTAAACTGTTCTGTAGTTTTGAACTTACGAAAACATTTTGATAATAAATGTCCTTTAGAAAGCATTGAAGGACCATGAAGAGATTGCGCCATGGACAAAGTAAGCTCGAATTCTTTTCAACCACTACCCTGCCACCAATAGAGCACTACAACTTTCAAAAAGACGCTTTCCTTGCTGCATTTGGAGCAGCAGGCCTTTTTCTGTGCCTGGTTGCTATAGTTCTTATTATTTTAGTTGTGTGCTTCTTCATCAATTCCAAGATTATAAATCGGAAAAATGCTGATGGTGAAAAGTCATTTTGTCTATAGCATACTGTTTTTTATGATTTAATAAATACTTTGCTATTCTCACACTAAATGACTTACTATTAAGCTTATTACTTCTCATTTGCATTTATTTACCATTGTAAATTCCACTTTCTGCTCTAATAAGTAATTTATGAACTAAAAGAAATACAAATGTTGAGGGAACTGCGATTCAATGAATTCGTCTGAGGAATATGATAATAAGTTTTCGGTTAATTTAAATCTTTGATAAACGAAGTCTTTAGCTAGCGTATATTTTTAAGGTGATTTTTTCTCCAAAATTACTAAATTCTATTTCAAAAGACGAATTTCTCTGAATCAAGTAACAAATGCGAACGCAACAAGTGCAACCATATGATTACTGAGATATCAAAGTTTCAATATTTTCTTTGAACTTTGACTAACCACGAAGTTTTTTGAAAAATAAGTCGAACCTACTGAAAATAGAGCCAAAATTGATTTTCGATTTTGTTTCTATATGTAAATTTCAGGACAATTTTTCAAGAAAATCTTGATCATATATAAGTATCAACAAATTTGTATACGAATAAATATCAATATTTTTCTTGTAGTTTGAATACTGTAATGCCGAATACTTTAAAATATAATTTCTGTCATTGCAAAACTTTTTAGTAGACTATGAAGCTAATTATAATCTATAGGTATTGCTTCAAAGTGGGCCACGTGTTTATCATCGAATTTAATAGCATAATATTTCAAATTGCATTTTCAATATCATTAGAAAAGTTTACAATTCAAGACATAATTCACCACAAGAAATTTCTGGCTACGCCACTGGGAAACTTGTGTTTTACTTCTAATAATTTCTTCATTTGCTTGGAAAGATTACTGCACTATTTTATGATTTTTTAGCAATTCATCTTGTGTGGAAACTAGTCTAAATATCAATTTCTGATTGACTAGCCAGTTTTCAGTAAATATTTTTAGTTATAATACCTCATCCATACTGTGTGATTGTCTTAGAAGAAACCGATAAACCTTTAACATAGTCTTCGCAAACTTTCTCATCATTAGTTTATCTTTCCCATGCAATATTATTTTCTCTGAAGGTTTCATTTATTAATCCCATACAATGAGAAATTCCGCATGGAGTGAAAAACTTTCCATGGTCTGTGTTTGGTTCGTAGGATTCATATTTGTTTCTCTAAATCTCTTTGCATCCTATGTATTTTTAGATCATAACTTGCTTTATATTTGATTTTAGATAGACTTTAGCTCTGAACAACCTGTGAATTTTTTTACAATTTGTGATGGTTTCCATAAAAATGTTTTAGCCCTTATAACTCAGTAAATATTAAAGATATCTGACAGCACCACTGGATAGAGAATTGTCTCCTCTTTCAATTTCATTTTACTTGTTGTTTTTCAATGTATCAGTATCAATAATCAAGGAATTTCTTAAAATGTTTGCAGAAAATTGTGTGAAAATGAGGCCTTGCCTTTTCTACCTTTATGAATGCAATAGGTGGTCTAGAGTTGAATCTATGTCACAAACCAAAGAAAGGAAGCTTATTATAATTAAAAGTATATAGTTGTTGACACTTGAAATCATCAGTGAAGTGAAGCGATAAAAAGTAGAATTTGTTATCAATTTGGTTTGAGCCATTCACTCTTTCCGTCTGTAACCTAACAAATCATTTATTTAGTACTTGTAAAAAGAGATAGGTTACAAAACCAAAGATAAAAAATGCATCAACTTTGATGAGTTAAGCACCCTACATTCAATTCAATTAAAGAAAAAGGTGTACATTTAAAATCAATCCGACTACTTGTTATATTCAAAGTTTCAAAATAGAATATGAATTCAACGACGAATTATAAGTTTCCATTACGGACCTAACCTATTGATGAATTCTGTTAGTTAATATTTTTAACTACATTTTTGCACACTTTGTGTTCAATGAGGTCACATTAGTAATAGACCTAAGTATATTTCTTTAAGTGGTTAAACACTTATTATCTAAATGCATGCAAACGATTTTGCTATAATGCCTTCAAACCAGAATATCATTGCATGCTCATTAGCGGAAAGCTGACAAAAAACACCCAGTCTCGTCAAATTAACTTCAAAATCTTCTTTTTCAATAAACATTTCAATAAAAAAGAAGAACATGGTTGATTGAAACGATAATTACTCAAGTTAAAGTTTCGAAGCATGGACTTTTTTGTTAATCTCTTTTATTCAGCTGAAGTATATACACCATAATTCAAAACATTGCTAAACTAGAATTGCTTTTGCAGAAAGTATTCAAATTGAGCTGTACTAGTTGTTTCTCTTGTACGTTGCTCGATACAGTAAAATTTATTGCATAAACAAACTAACAAACTATGAGATTTATCAAACATTCCAATTTATTTCCTATAAGCAAACTGCAGGTGAAGATTTATTTCAAAAATTAAGCAATTTATTCGAAAAAAATTTTATAACAACACCTCTTACATTTCAATAAAATTTGAATATTTGGTCTTTAGAAAAAATGTATTTTATAATTTTAAGTGCTCTTAGTCATCCCTTAGGATGGGGAAATAGCAACATACGTGATTTTACTATTTATGTACTTCTTCACACTATCTTTTGGGTGAAATGATACAGTGAAAGTGCTTAAAAAATTGCAAAATTGTGGCGCAAATGTATTATAACAGTTAACTTTAGGTATATGCAATGAAAAAATCCTATAGGAATTGAGTAATTTATTCAAAAGCATACAAAATATTGAACTTAAGAGAAAGGCTTCTACTGCAAAGGTATAATGTCAATAATATACATATATATATATATACAATGATAAATATTTTATCTCATATTCAATTGGTAATGAGCTTTGAACACTATACCACTACATATTGCTTCAATTTAGTTTTGCTACAAAGAGCTGGACTTGCATACCAATTGATATACATTTTATTGAACAATAAAATCAATCTGTGAAAAAATGAAATCACTGATGTCTTCCTGTTTAGTTAATGAAAATAATAGAGTATATCCTGACCAGAGCCGGATTAACATCATGGAGGGCCCTGAGGCAATCCATTTGTGGGGGGGGCTGACAACATAATACTATGAGGCTGAAAACATGTCGGATACTTTTGATTGATCTTTACTTACAAAAGTTTCAAGAACTCTCCAATCTCAGCTAAATTTTCAGAAACATTTGTAACAAGTAGCTGAAAACGTTGATTGGAATATATTTAATTAGACGGAAGATCTTTATTAATTGAATTCTAAATATTTACATGTATTTATAGATTTATAATAAATATTATAATTTGAACAAAAGTATTGAATGGATTGAAAATTTACTAAGACTCTCTACTGATGTATGTATGTATATATATATATATAATGGACTAAAATAAACAGATACCAAAATAAATTTTAACATTTTTTTAATGAAATCCTTCAAAATATCAAGATCGGAGAAATTTCCTTTTTCGTGCGTTAGACTGTTTTACTAAAATCTAATTTTCTGCAAACATCACGCTCAATGCTCATGATGGATAAAGTATTTAAAAGTTGTTGATGATTCATTGATGTCCTCACGTTGTTTTTGATCAGTTCAAAAGAACGTTCTCTTTCACATACTGGTAGTGTTAGAAAAAACCTAAGAAACCGCGATGTTTGGGAGGGTAGTAAGTGCCATGGGCGTTGAAATTAAATATTGCATTATTGACTTTGGGGAACTTGTTAACGAACCTTTAATTGTTGGCAAAAAGTCACTCTTTGAAAATTCATCCTCACAATTTTTATCTAAATCAGCAGGGTAGCGTCTCAATAATCTATGAATGTCAGCAGCATTTGCAGATTATTCCGGGCTAGAAAAATCAATGACCACTTTGAAGTTTGCAACAATCTTATAAGATCCAATTCGCGTCCGTATTTCTTGATACAGCTTGGCTTGTATCACATTTTATGTTTCAACCCGAAATTTGTCACTACCTGATAGAACAACATCGCCGCTGGCATTGTCATCAAGAAATGTTTTTGTACTGCGTACTCTAATTTATGCACAATTGCCGCATTAATTGCTGGGTGCTAAAAACTAAGAAAAATCGCATCATCTTTATTCATATTTATGATATTTCGAAAACATTATTCTTAAAAATTTAATTAAAATTCGAATATGTAATTTAAATTCCGAATGTGCAAAATTATTACCACATTGTTAAGTATATACACGAAGACATTTTGAGCTAATAAATTCTTTAAGATTTCGGTTGTGATTGTTCTTAGTAATGTGATGGAATATCAATACTAACAGATACAAGTTGGTAATTGAAATTTCTTGACTGATATTGGCCAAAGCATATTCCTTATAGGTGTATGTAACGCTATGATTCCTGCGCAAACAATTTTGACTGTTGCTTTTAAATCTATGTACTGAAATTAATGCTTGTTAGGAGAGCTTGCTTTAACTGAATAGGTTAAGCATTAATATTTTATATTTTAAAGAAATTTTATAGTCTAGCAATGCTTTTATTAAATAGTAAAATTTTGCAAAAATTGGTAAGATATTGGCAAGATTTTACCAAATTCTTATCATAGAGAATATAATTACTGGAGTATAATTTATCACAATGCTACTTTTGTTTCCGCGGTGATTCGATAATTCCAGTGATTTTTAACTTTTTCGAGAATCATTCATTTAACGTTTTTTAAGTTTGGGCAGTTGCCTCCTCCTCTCCCTCCGCCTTAATCCGACCATTCTCCTTACTGTCTGCAGAAACACAGAAGCACAGAAATTTCAAATCATGTTTCTCCAAATTAGCACAAATCACATTTTCTATTGTTAATTCACAAGTGATTGGAGTTTCCCTGCTAGAATGCTTCTCTTTTTCTTCTTTGTCATTTTCAACATCAGAAGAATTGATTTGACTCTACTTAACTACCCTAGTTTGAAAACTTGGATAATCTTGGAAAGTTCTTGAATAAATCTTGAATCTTGGATTTCTTGCAAAGATCTTCCAAGTTTCTTAAAAGGACTTAGTAAGAAATACATGTATATTCTTGGATTTCTTGTAAAGATCTTCCAAGTTTCTTAAAAAAACTTGATAAGAAATATATTATTGGATTTCTTGCAAAGATCTTGAAAGTTCTTAAAAAAAACCTGATAAATTTATTCTTGGATTTCTTTCAAAGTTCTTGAATATTTCTGAAGGGGTTTAAGAAGAAATATTTTCTTGGATTTTTTTTCAACAATCTCGAATGTTTTCTAAAAAAATTATTAGAAAAGAGTTTCTAACATATTATCAGGCAAATGAAATTTCAACAGCATATATAAAAATATAACATGTATTGAAACTTACAAGTACTGCTTAATATTTCGTATATAGCACAAGTATTGCAATACTTGTAAGGTCATTAATAGTTTCTTGTAAGCTTTAAGATTCTTTTAAGCATTACAAAACATTCAGGTTGTACTTATTGAATGGTTTTGAAACTCATGTAAATTGGACAAAGAATAAATAATATGCTAATAAATATAGTTTATTTAAATCAAAATAGTCTTGAGAAAAGGGCAATGAAAAGGGTCATGATCACGACGTCAAGAACTCCTCCTCTGGATCTGGCTCTAATTTATATGGGTTTGTTTAAAATGAAATCAAAAGTGGTATGCATTAGAATTTTTATAAAATCCGATAGAGAACGGTGGAATTGAAGACACGTTTTTGATCTCAAAATCATNTCTTGCAAAGATCTTCCAAGTTTCTTAAAAGGACTTAGTAAGAAATACATGTATATTCTTGGATTTCTTGTAAAGATCTTCCAAGTTTCTTAAAAAAACTTGATAAGAAATATATTATTGGATTTCTTGCAAAGATCTTGAAAGTTCTTAAAAAAAACCTGATAAATTTATTCTTGGATTTCTTTCAAAGTTCTTGAATATTTCTGAAGGGGTTTAAGAAGAAATATTTTCTTGGATTTTTTTTCAACAATCTCGAATGTTTTCTAAAAAAATTATTAGAAAAGAGTTTCTAACATATTATCAGGCAAATGAAATTTCAACAGCATATATAAAAATATAACATGTATTGAAACTTACAAGTACTGCTTAATATTTCGTATATAGCACAAGTATTGCAATACTTGTAAGGTCATTAATAGTTTCTTGTAAGCTTTAAGATTCTTTTAAGCATTACAAAACATTCAGGTTGTACTTATTGAATGGTTTTGAAACTCATGTAAATTGGACAAAGAATAAATAATATGCTAATAAATATAGTTTATTTAAATCAAAATAGTCTTGAGAAAAGGGCAATGAAAAGGGTCATGATCACGACGTCAAGAACTCCTCCTCTGGATCTGGCTCTAATTTATATGGGTTTGTTTAAAATGAAATCAAAAGTGGTATGCATTAGAATTTTTATAAAATCCGATAGAGAACGGTGGAATTGAAGACACGTTTTTGATCTCAAAATCATTTTGCATGATGTTCTCTAAAATTCCCGCAATTTCGTAAGTTCCAATTGCATTGAAATGTTCGTAGTTATGAAGTTTTGCATACTTGAAAAATGAATAAAGGCTAGAAATATATAATTTCGAAGTTTGATGGTGGATAATGAAAACTTTCAGCAGTTCAGAATTGGTCACTATTTAATTTTTTTGCAAATACATAATGCTGTTTGGAATGTGAGGTGGAAAGTTCTAAATTTGTGAAGTGCGAATTTATTTAGAAGTTCTAACATTCACCATCAAAGTTCAAATGTAAGTTATTAGAGCTTTGTTATGAGTCACATTAATTATTAACTATCATTATTTACTGAACTGAAACTCAACTCAATATTATTATTGAAAACTTTTGGTTTTTAAATAATTTAAAATTCGCCTTTATTATTGCAGCACAAACGGCAAAAAATAGTTTCTTAGCCGTACTCGAAATGTTTTATTCGTAGAAAAATGTGAATTTTTATTGCTGCTATAAAATAAGTAAAGAATTTGCAATAAAATTTCCAACATAATTCAAGTTTATTAGTTGATAATTTTTTCAACATTATATTTACAATTTATGTTTTAAAAAAAAATCGTATTTAAAGCATTAAGTTTGCGCAATGGAAGTAAGCGTACCTTCACATCACTAACTGCCATTCTAAATATATACAGTACTGGCCAAAAGTTTGGGAACAGTAGCCTGTCTAAAGCGTGTTTTATGCTATTTTCTGGAAACTTCGTAAAATTCCTGGAATTCCCAATTTTTTCTTACAATTTACAACAGATTCATTTAGCCATTCAAATTAACACAACTTTAGATATACACACAATACATTTTCACTGAAAAAGCACTATCATTATAGTTTGAAATATGGTCCATAGTTGTGAAATTTCACCAACAAAGCGTTTTTAAATTCATATCTAGTACGAGGAGGGGTACAGTTATCACACTATAACAGTTAGAATGGGCGTGTCAGTATCTTCGTTATCCCGAAGTGTTACTCGCTATCAGCAACTGCAAAATTTTTCCTCTTGCAAGCGGTCGGGAAAACCAAAAGTGACAACCCCTCAGACTGACCGTCTCATTCACCGTTACGTCCTCAATCAACCATTCTCTTCATCCTCTGAAGTCAAAGCAAATCTAGGTGTGGTAGTGCAGAATGTATCAACACGCACCATTAGGCGTCGATTGAATACTACATTTGACCTTCCATCGTGCAAACCGGCAGCCAAACCCCGATTGACTTCAAAGAACATTCGAGACCGGTTGCGCTTCTGCAGGCAATACCAACACTACACCCCTGAGATGTGGCATCAAGTACTGTTTAGTGACGAATCCAAGATTTGCCAGTTTACATCATACTGGCCACACGTTCGTAGACCAAGAAACCAAAGATTCAACACACGTTACACTCAACAAACTGTCCACTCGGCACCTTCTGTGATGATTTGGAGAGCTATAACTGCGAATGGGCGTACTGGTCTTTATTTTGTTCCTCACAACGAGACAGTCACAGCCAAGGCCTACCTCAAAATAATTCAGGAGAAAGTTCCCATGTTTATGCAGCTTTGCAGAACATCTGTACTACAACAAGATGGTGCTCCTTGCCACAGCGCCAAAGTTGTGAAACAGTGGATTGCATTGAGAACTGGCCGGGAAACTCCCCAGAACTCGACGATCTGAAGGAGCAAATTAAAGTGGTATGGTGCACAGAGATTACTGATGATTATTGTAGACAGCTGGTCGAGTCAATGTGAAATCGCATTGCTGCATGTTTGGCCAATAATGGCAGGAATTAAAAATATTAGTTTTTCTGAATTAACTATTTACTTTCTACATAGTGTTATCACATTGTTTCTACATTGTGTTATTATATTGTTTCTACATTGCGTTTTTTAGTGTAAAATACAAAAATTTCTAAATTTGGAAAGTGTTCCCAAACTTTTGGCCAGTACTATATATATTATATATATATATAGGTATAGTCACCGCTGTGTACGGTTGAAAACGTACAAAGAGGTTGAAATAAAAATTTCTTTTCTCAATTTTTGAGTTATGTGGACTTTGACTATACAGTGATAATTGTATCAATGTTGAGCATATCTGTGCGAAGTTTGAGGCTTTTAGCCCCAACAGCCGATTTTCTATGGGTAACTTTAGGAATTTCCNAATTTTTTGAACTTCCCAGTCCCACCCCACAGAATTTGTGCACTGCCCATTTCCACGTGTTGACATCTGCCCCACGTTTTATATTCTACCCCCCTCCCCCAAATTAGCCTATTCAAAAATTGTACTGCAAAACTACTTACGATATTTTATCGCTACATATATGTTCTATGACAATTTTCATTGCTCTGCACCGCACCACCACTCAAATTTTTTGAATTTTTACATCCTAGAAGATACAGAATCAGTTTTTAAAATCTCATCTCTACTATTACTACAAAATGAAATCTAATAACAAATGTGACGCAAATGCATATTAACAACATTATTAATAGCAAAATGAAATTTAATTTTAACTCTATAAAGCTTTTTATAAAGCTAATATTTTATGTAACTTTAGGAATTTCCGCTGTGAAGTGCTACATGACCCGCTATTCCCATGGGATTTAGTTGTTTCAATGCCCAGGACCCTAAAGAAGAATGTGGGACCTCAGATTCGAAAAAATTCTTCATAAATTTTTCAAAATTCCGTTTCCAAATGAAAGATATCCCATGGGATCACAGGTAAACATGATGGGATAAGAATATTTATTGGGATATGTCTTTTCATGCATGTGGGACGAATAATTTACATGAACTTTGGCCTTGGACCAATAATTTATGATCCTTTCAGACGTTTTGTGCAGAGCGATCAATATCAAAATTTGGTTGTACACAGCGGTCAAATGACCAGTTTTGTCTACAGTGGTCAGTATAACTATATATATANATGAAATCTAATAACAAATGTGACGCAAATGCATATTAACAACATTATTAATAGCAAAATGAAATTTAATTTTAACTCTATAAAGCTTTTTATAAAGCTAATATTTTATGTAATACATTTATACAAAGACAGTTTCACTCCTTCCAAAGTAATTTCAAAGTCTATTGACTAAAAATCAAATCAACATGCTCTTGCTGATAGGTGATATCATTGAATAGAATTAAATTTTACCAAGAGCTAAAATGCATGGTAATCTGTTTTTTATTTCCAAAAAATAAAAAATTTTTAAGCAAGGAACTTTGATGTAAGAAAATAGTTTTACGATCTCTAAAATTTCCAATCTTTTACTTCAAACTGTCTTAAATGAAAAGTGTTTTCGTCCTACTTTTGCCCCATGGGTACCCATTTTAGTAAAATCTTGACCCACTCCCAGCTGTGATATATATATATAACTGAAATTGAGTCTCAAAATTGCATTCAATAAGAAATATAAAACTTAATAAAAACTGAAGGTGAAACAAATTATTCATTTTGTTTTCAGATATTCAATTAATTTCCTGATTATTGTGTAAAGAAATTGTAAATCCGTAGGGCAATCTCGTGAAAACTCACTAAGACAATATGTTCTTGATCTTGATGGCTCGGACATTCTTATTTTTAACCATTCCAAGATTAAAGTAAAACTCTTAGATCATTTATTGTAAAGAGAAATTATGAAAATTCTCTTATAATAAATTATATTTTGAATGAATGAAATACCTTCTTTTTATACATATATAATTTTCTTATTTTAGGAGCAGTTTTTGCAAGATGTGGAGAAATTCTGCAAATATGGATGGAAGCTACGTTGTGGAAAAACAGACTCAAGCAATTGAAATATATGAAAGATTAATATATGACCTTAAAAGAGTCGATGTTTAAAATCTTATTTACATTTATATATATTTGTCTTTTCTATGTGACAACAAATAACTTTAAATAAAATCATGATTATGTTACGCATTTGTTCTGTACATTGCTTTAAAATTATATTTTAGATTTTTGGCGACTTCTTAAAATTTCTTGCATATTTATGCCTATTGCAATTTATTGGAAATTTCTCGGCAAATTTCAAGTTTACTTAACGAAAAACTTAAGAAACTTCAAGAAAATTTGAGGATTTTCTATACTTCTTAGAATTTCTTGGAAATTTCTTTCAAGATTTTTTGAAAATCTTAAAAATTTCTTACCAAGTTCTGGCAAGTTTTTTCCAAGAATATCTAAGAAACTTCCAAGAACTTTTCAAGATTTTTCCTGATTCTTGGATTTCTTGAAAATTTCTTTCAATATTCTTGGAATTTCTTGGAAATTTCTTTCCAGCGTTCTTGCAAGTTTTTTCAAAGAAAAATCTAAGAAATTTCCAAGAACTTATCAAGATTTTCAACTTTTGATTAACTTGGGTATATTTCCACTAGGTAATTTTCAAATCTGTGATTACTTTAACACAAAATTTTAAGCGCTGATATCTCACGAACTAATGAAAATATTTAAGACATAAAAGCACCACAAGATAGAGAATTGTCTCTATGCTTTTTCTTCTGAAAATTGGTATCGGGCTCTGTCCTGTCCAGGCACGCATTTGCGCTGCAAATTCTGACTTTGCGTACTTCGCGCCTTACGGGAATCACAAAGAGTCTTCAAAAAAATATTTCAGGATAGTTTTTGTTCCCATTGGGATTAGACTTTAATGATAAAATGAAAAAATCTCGCACTATGTAGTACTTAAGACTTCTTAGACTTTATGTTTACAATTCAATTAGAGTTTTGCGGAACCAAAATATTATTGCTTCCCGTTCCATTTAGCCCCATTGAATTTAGTCTCAGCCCCATGTGTTTTATTGTTCCAAGGGACCATTAGATTCACGGCTTCCATTTTGATTAAAACTGCTTCATTTAAGATTACTGGAAATATATTTCCAATATATTTTTTGTTATGTTTGCATTGACGCTTTGACAACAGATGTACATATTTAGCGCTAATTATAAGCGTAATGTACAGAAAAATTTATTCAAAATTTTTTATGTATTCATTACTTACAAAATCGACACATAAAAATATAGCCTTGCTAAAAAACAACTATTTTTAGCCATTTTTTAAAGCAATATATATATATATATATATATATATATATATATATATATATATATACAATGATAAATATTTTATCTCATATTCAATTGGTAATGAG
>CABFPE010000034.1:262533-302632 GCA_900660155.1 Hofstenia miamia | reverse complement strand
TATATATATATATATATATATATATATATATGCGTGAAATACAGTATTCCAAAAAAGGAGTAAGGTATTCTCAATTTTCCATGGAGACGCTGAAATGTATATCCATGCTAGCTATTGTTATTAACTAATTTTTCCAAATTTATAAAAATTCAAATGTAAATGTTTATGCTTCGCCAACCCCGGGCCTCCTTAAAGCGCGAGGCCCTAAGCTTGTGCCTAATAGTTAAGCCCTGCACAATCTTTTTGCTGTTTTGAACATAACATGTATCATTATGTAAATATATGCTGAAATTTTATACTTATGATCATGAAATTTTTAGTTATTGACTAGAATCTTTTTTCATTCCATAAACAACTGGGAAAGAAATTAATTTAATCCAATCTTATCCAAGCTAAAACATTAATATTAATAAAAGTAATTTATGTTAGCAAAATGAATTTGTTTTATAAATCTCTGTAGACTGAAATTGATCATAAAACTTTTCCTTTAACAAAGGAAAATATTATTCCAGGTGAATTTGAGTAAATTTAATTACAAGAACAAAGGTTTTTCTCATAGTTCAACTAATTCAATTTAGATTCAAGCATTATGTATAGGATTTTGTTAAATATCAAATAGCAAAAGCAATACAGTTGTTAGAATCAGGAAAATATATAATGCAATTACTTTTAAGCCATTATCATATAGGACTTCTAACTATAGAAGCTGTATAAAATTGGCAGACTGATTCTATGATTTGGTACATGGAGTTGATTTGTAAATACAATAATGAAGCTTGCAAATATTTTAAAAATACCATCAACATATATATTTAAATAAATATGTTTATTATTGGGACCCCAAATTTCCGGTAAATTTCTTTTTGAACTTTGTCAAACTTTAACATTAATATACACAACTCATAGGTTGATTATATAATTTGGTGAACTTATTTTAAAAATTTCGATCTTGCCCAAGTAACTGATGTTTCGGATATTTCCTACATTTAAATGGACGTTCCTTCCTAATATGCATCTACTGTATAATACTTCAACAAAGTTTCCAACCATCTATCAACGACATAGCCAATATATAGGATTTCAAGAATTACATAATATATTGAAACTGAATTTCCGCATAAAGGTCAATTCCATAAAATTGTTTCACTACCAGTAAAAAATCAAAGTGTGAGATGTAATAAGCTATTAGCAGGAAATAACAAAGGAATCATTGTACTACGTCATGGAACTGACTGCATTTTAACCATAACAAAAATATTGCTGAAATTGACCTGAACATTTTATCGACTTAAAGGAAAGACAAAATATTCAATGTAAAAAAATAATTGCAAAAAATACATTAAGAAATTACTTAAGTTACTTAATTTAGTATGTTCATATAACTTCTCTATTCTCATTGATATCAATAATTGCTCTCATTAAGTATTTTGTAATACATTAGAAGTGACCTCAAAATGACAGCATTTAGTGGTTTCGGACCAAAAAATGAACTATGCTTATTTTAGTTATTATTCAACCATAACTAAGAAAGAAAATGTAATGGCAATATATACCTATATTCTACAATTTATTAGATTTATTTCTTTGACAGCGCATGAAATGTGGGCGCTACTGAACAACAAAATTATTCATCAAAATGACTGCTTCAACTTATGTGTTTGTCTCTGCAACCAAAAAGGAACGTCAACAAAAATATTGACAGAAACACCAAAAACTGTACATCATCATGATCACTACGACGGTGATAAATTTTAGTTGTTGTATTCACTTGCAAACTGTACTGACAATATTATTAAGTTTAACAGATTAATTTAGCAGTAGCCAGAATATATTTACCAATGTGTTTCCAGATTTCATTCTAATCATTTGTTGAATAACACAAAATTAAGGATTTTATAATTCTAAAATTCCCGTACAAATAACATTGCAACTGTGATGGTTTTGTGGGCTTTTGTGAAACAATGATGATTTTGAAACATTTCGATCTCCTTAGCGTTCAAAATCGTAAAATTCGTGTCATTTCACTAGCTAATAAAATTGGTAAATAGTAGCAATAATAAACAAATCTGTTAACAGATTTTAGAGATTATTTATATAATTTTTTAACCAATCTGCTAACAGGTCTTTTAAATAGATTATAAGTTGGTCGTCACTGCTAGAATTGTATTATTAAAAGCACTGAAATGAAAAGATTTTACTGATGGGCCTAGTTCATTATTTAAAAACACAAACACTATTCCATTTTAATAACTTCTTCAGGACAAATATAAAAAAGGCAGTGTTTGGAATTTTTGCAATGACATGACTGTTGTGCCAAAGGAGTAGTTCATGGTCTGGTTATGACGAAAAACCAATTTTGCTAATACTAAGGAGTTCTATGGTGCTATTGACAATGAAAGCAGTTTCAAAACATAAACAAGTTGCCCGACCCTCTGAAAATATTACAAGAATTCTATTTGGACTCAAAGGATTGCTGTGCCATGAATTAGAAATTTTACGTTTAGAAAAGCCCTAAAAATAACTTTATTGAGATAAAAACACTTACAAAGTCAAAGTAAACTATAATCGCAATTGGGTAAATTCACACAGTCGGTATTCACCCCTATGGGTGATGTAGTAATTTTAATCAATAATTTTAGCCGTGCTGGGTAAGTTATTGACAATAGTAATAAAGAGTTAAAGTATTTCTCACAAATCACTGGAAATGTACAAGTTCTCCAAGTGTTTTAGGTGACAGAAAAATTATGAAAATTCTGTTTAACATAAATTTTTATAGTAAACATGCCTAATGCTTTACATGTTCTACGTTTCATCTCAGATAACCTAAATGATTTATGTTCCAAGCAATAAATGTTTTAGAAATATATATATATATATATATATATATATATTCAATTTTCACTAACTTATACTGATTAGAAAATACTGAATTTTGGTGATACATCAGTTAACATGTATTTTACATGATAATGTACATCAAATATAATATAGAAATAGTTTTTTAATAATTATCTCAACATGGATGTTTGATTGGAAATTTGTGACGAGGGGTGGTTCTCTAAAGTGGAATTGACCTGAACCAAAGTAAATCCTAAACCAACGTATTAACTTGAATGTGGATTTAATTTTTTTTTCTGTTAAAAACATAAATTGATATGGTGATGTAATTCGGGACCTAGTTTATGTTTCACTAAATAAATCGCAATTTGGATGTATAAAATGTGTTGGAGAATTAATTAAAAACGCTTTCCAGCAATGTCTGCTACTTCAATCAGTAACATAAATACGACAATGTCTGTTGTTTAACAAATTTCCCTGCTTAAATTAATTCAGAAGGAATTTAAAATAAACTATGCTGTTCGAGTTTCTTCCGAAATAGTTAACCTAAGCATTCGATAACATCTTTCAAAATCATCAATCACTGTTATATAATAATGAACTTTAAGTTATTAATAAAGTAATTCTTTCAATTCCTGTTATAAAATGCTGCAACTAATTATTATAAAGCTTTTTCTCATTAAGTTGAAATGTTGTCTGGAAAAAGATCGTAAGCACAATTTTACGGTGGGTGCATCTTAGTTAAGAGATAAATAACATAGTGAAGCCCACCAGAATTTGTCAAAATAGTCAAAAATTCATTTTAGTTTGAAGTATTTAATTTTTTTAAAGAATATTATATTTTGGAAACATGGAAATACCATAGAACAAGAAGAAAAAATCTTTTGGCAACTATTTTGCAACTTCATCAATTCTGAAGGAAGTTGATGCAAGAAATTAATTAATGCGATTTTATTATTTTCGAAGATAAAGATTTATATATCCCTTTGAAAATCTTGACAATCTTTTTTCGTTTATACACTTACTGGTTTAAGAAATATATTAAATTAATAGATGACTATGTAATTGTGAATGCTGGACATACGTATTTATTGAATAGCTGTGGTTTCCTATAATGGTAATGTTTGTTTGGAAAGCTAGTTCTTGCACTCTTATGAATCATAGTGTTTAACAATATAAATGACGATGCCAATAAGCACAAACATTACATAATTAACAATGAATATATTCTTTCCATATAAAAATGCAAATTTGAGCGTGTGAGATTCTGTCTGTGAATTTTAGTGAAAAATCTCCATTTCTTATGAAATTGGATATGACATTCTTAAACAAGCGAAAAAGAGAAAAACTATATCTCTTTTCAAAAAATTCTTCAACCAAACGGACAACGTTTTAGTTCGTCAGAAATGTATATCTGATATTCATTATTTACGTTTTCTTCGTATATCAATCACTCAGAACGTTTTTGCACCATTACAATTATTACTTTATGCTAACACTCCTTTGGTGAACCACTTAAGTTTCTATAAATGCTGCTTGTCATTTGTCATTATATATCTAAATTCTTTTGAAGAAACCAAAATTTCCAAACTCATCTTGTCAGAAATTCTAGAAGTCCACATTATGAAGAATTTTCAAAACTTAGGAAAGGTCTGAAAATGCTGACAATCCGTACTTCTTACTTTTGTACCTTGACTATTGCTGGAAAGGAAGAGGATCGATTTTTAAGGATATTAACTGCATGAAGAAAGTCTGCAGTCGTTTTTGTAGATAATGTTTTGTTTTCTTAAAACAAACTGTTATGAAACGTACAGATTTTGACTTTTGATTATAACTACAAACCATACAAACATATATCTGACTTTATGTGTCTAAGTATAAAATGCTAAATAGGTCAACAGCTGTCTTATGTTGAATGATGAACATTTTACATTTATATACAAAATATTACAGTACATATCAATAACTTAATGCTAGTGAATGCTGACTACAGATTGTGCAACCTCTCAATCTTCCTTTGAAACGTACAGTTTTCAAAGTAAACTTAGGAAAAGTTTATGCGATTTTGATGATATCTCATGCAAAGTGTTGAAGCATGCTGCCCACAAATATTGTGAATGGCTCACTACTGCAGTGTTATGCCCTCTTAATTTTAGAATTACCTATTTGACTTTAGAAATGGATGGTCCGAGCTTATGGCGTTTTGCTATTAGTTCTGCAGCTAGACTATTATGGGAAAAAAAGGTTCCTAAGCCCACATAAGCAGAAACTGTTATCCATGTTGGACAAAGATGAATATAACTACAAGCCAAAATCATCTCCGGTTCTGGCAAGGCTCAAAATCATAGATTATACTACTCGTTATCTGGACAAAAAGCAACGCATCTTTCTCCAAATCTTTGATTATATCAACCACTTTCTTCGCTTGCATAAGCTAGCAAAGGGCAATTGATGTAAGGAACTTGTGGCATAGACTACTAGCTGCCTCACACATCTCAAGTTAGTTTTCAAAGTGAATGGATTTTTTGGTCCACCCACACCTGCATATCGAAGGATATCTCAAGGCTCATTTATTGGTCTTCTACTCTTTACAGTTTTTATAGCAGATCTAAAATTTCCACTACTAACAGTAAAATTCGCCGATGATGTTAAGTGTTGTACAGTAATCGATTCTAAACATCAATTTAATAACACAAAGGACATCAATATAGGCCGTTGCAAGGATAACCATATGACCCTCATTTTCTCTAAATCCACACAAATATTCTTAGGTAAACATTTGAAAATCTACTCCTCAAGAATATAAACCAAATCGTTCTTAAAATTCTTGGATTGACAATCGCTAGTGATTTGTTGTGGAGCTTACATATTGATAATTCCAATAAGAACAGCTAGCTCTACGCCATTGCGTCTACAACAGCTAAAGAATCTATTAACAGTGAGACAATTGTGACAGTTGTACAAATAGACTATTTGTAGTATCTTTCATTACGGCAGTCAATGTCTTGTCAAACTTCTGAAAATTCTTGATAGTAAGATCATTAAGCTTTTTCTTCGTGTTTGTGGATCTCTTTTTATCGATATCTTTCACGTAGTTTGAATTGGCAAGAGATCTGGTTAGGGTTCCGCTATAACATAGGCGTTGTCAGACGAAAGATTTTGCATTTCCAAGGAAAATTTAATGCGTGTTCTTGTGTTTGTCTGTCAGGAAAGATTTGTTTTTCCGAATGATTTTTGTAACCCAATATTTTCAAATACGTCTGTTTTGTTCCTTATTAGAAGTTGATATCTCGCTTCTATTTTACGATTCCAACTTTGAAAGCATTCATAGTTAACAATTTGAACAAAACTTCTTATCATTTCATTATTTGTGATTTTTTTCGGTTATAAGGCTTGTTACATAAAAAAATATCGAAGAAACATAATGTCAGAGTTGCTTACAGAATGATTTTCCGCTTGTGCCAAATCCAGTTAAAATTAAAAGGAATTTAATTTACCGTAATATTTAAGAAAGAATATTCCAACATACAAAGACTTAATTATAAGGGTGCTATAATAGCAGCGTAATTCCGTAGGTGAAAGCCAGCTTCTATAAGCTATTATTACCTTATTTAAACATGAACACAAAATTTAACAAGAGACATTTTCTCAAAATTGAGATCTGATCCGGATCAGTTTCTATCCAATTCAATCTCTTACTTCAACAACAATCTCTGGATTATGGCACAATAATTCCAATAATTATTTTTTTTTCTAATTTTCTATACGCTACTGAAATTTTCAGAGGCCAATTGTAGCAAGCACAAATCTAAATATTTATTCATTTAAATACTTAATTTTGTCAAATCCACGTAAAGAATTATGTATATTACTGTGATTTAAAAAAATCAATCAAGATATTTGGAATATATGCAAGAAACACAATGCATTTTCAGGTTTGTAAATTGTTTGTAAAATAGTTTCAATCAAGTTTTTTAAGAATTATTCTGATAATAGAAGTCTAAAAAATCGTAATAAATTAATTTTACTTACCTTTAATATTTTTCAATAAACAATTTTTTTTGTGAAGTTAGACGCAAGAGTTAATAACAACTATTCAACTCACTCTTATTAATTAAAAGTATTAAAAAGAGTCAACTCTATTTAATAAACGTGTAGTGAAATTGGCCTCAATATTTAATTAGGAAAACCAATGCTGCTAAGATTTTAAATATGTGGAAATAGTTTCAGTTATATATTGTGAAGAAATTCTTTCATCTAAAGATATAAATGATTAATGAACAACCAACTATTGAAAATAGAAGAAAGTTTTTATTAACTGCTTGTTGGAATAGCAACCAACGATCGCATGAAATTGATTTAAATATTTTGTTTCAGACTATATTAAGATCTGTTTATAGGTCTGTCTGTCTGTATATATCCTTAGATGCTCTTATGTTTTAATTGAGTGGTAATCTTATATTAAGAACAGGTGTCGCAATTGGAAAATTCCAGTCGATTGGAATTTATTATTTATTAGATAATATTACAACAAAGTTTAATTTTCTTTTGCACAAAAAATGGTGTTATTGATATGACGAAATCATTATATTGATTATTTATTAAGTAATCATCATATAAATTAGAAATATTGCTGAATCGCTATTTTTATTTATCCATAGCAGGTTAACGTTAATTGCAGAAAGTAACAGACTTGAATTTTCAGAAGAATATTTAAGTTTAAATTTAAAATTTGTTATCTTTTCAGCTATGTTTGCACTTCTTACAGGTGTGATTTAAACATTAGCATTTAGCTATTTCAAAGAGAAACACCTTTAGTGCCGTTTCCATTGTTTTCAGTTATAAATTATTAATAATAAATGCATGTTTTATTAAACACATGCAGCTTTATTAAATGTGTGATGTTTACAAAGGTAATTGTTTTTGACAAACTGCATTATAGCATACAAAACATAGAAGCAAACTAGATTTCGCAAAAAATTTATAGTTTTATGTTCCATATGTTAATATACTCCAAATAATTAATGAAACGCTAATTTATGTTCATTTTAAGTCATAATTTGTTTTATAATTTGTCTTTCGAGTGTTTTACTCAAAAATCGAATCTTTTGATTTAACACACCTCAATTGTGTAAAAATAAGATTTAATAATTGATAAACTTAATCAGACGGATTAATTCATGTAGTTAATACTCATTAGGCGCTACTTGAATTTCTAGAAAGAATTATTTATTATGCTTGTCATTTTTAATGTATTGGCATTACAAATATCAACATATTTCAGTCATAAGGTTTCATGCATATTAGAACATTGTTTTTTTTGGATGATCGTTGTTACGAACATTGACGCAATATCTTGCAAAAAATATTAAATTAGGCAATTTTAATAAATTTATGTAAACAACAATGTATGCAAACGTTTTTTATGATAGATAGTAAAACATTTTTGTGTAGCTAAACATCACAATTAAGACATTGATAAAATGTGTTCATTTGGTATTTATTCAATCATCCTTCATGAATTCCCGTAGGCCAGGAATGATTAATGTCATAACGAACATCGGAATGCTATCATCTTGTAATATAGATTTTATACATATGAATTCAAACAGGAACACTATGCGAAATGCATGGCTCAAGAATTCTATAGAATAGTTTTCCTCATAGTTTTGATGAATACTTTGTAAACAACAATAAATGCATTGCATAAAATGGGAAGTACCGGTTTTTCACACAAATCACAGGACAGCAGTAGTTGCATAGTTTTCTATTGCAAGGTCTACTCCTCCCATGCAGTTGTAGTTTCGCAAAATTTTAGGCTGATTAATTGTCACATGTTTTTTCTGCACTTGTGAAGATAGTCTACAATTGTAAATTTGACTCTAAGCCTCCTAATTTTATTAAATGTCTAAATTTATGTCTACTTAGTATACGTCTATTGCATACTGGTCTTATTATTAAGCTAGAGCTAAACGAGACTGAGACATCAGCAGTAACACTATTCCGCCACTCCTTTCAAAAACGTTTCTCAAATCTGATATATTTTATTATATTTTGCCATTGATCGTAAATACGAACACAAATTAATAAATATAAAATTTTAAGAAATTATTTAAATAATTTTCCTAAGTAGAATATTTTATTTGTACATGAGCATTTTTAGAACATATTAGTAATAAAACATTGAATAGAATAACGTTTCCTTAGCAATGAAAACTAATATATTTAGACTTTCCTCCAAAAAACGTTAACTAATGCAAAAAGAATATTCTGAAACTGTATATGACAATAGAAATAAACTAATACAAACTCTTAAAAGACATTTAGTCAATTTTATTGCTTCAAACTATTTGTGAAAATATAGGTTCGTAATAACAAACAATTGCTCTTAATGGGTTAAAACACAACACCATTCTTGTCGCCCTACAAAATTAGGAATTTTTAGCAGACAAATCATTAGCTGAGTTTAGTAGTTTTTTGATGAACTTTATACCGCATTATTGTCTGGACACTTGGTATGAGTAGATATAAAAAATTTTCAAATAGTTACTACCTTCACGTAACTCCTAGCACAGAAATGTTGCCCATAACAATGGAGTACACATAGATATGACTATGTTCAATAATTTTTAAGTTTCTTGATAGGCTTGAAGGGAATTGGTTGAAAACGTGAACATAACTGATTATATTTTTAATTAAACAATGGTTAGCTTTAGAGTTGCTAAAGCAGATGAGAGCCAGCTCAGCCCATTGAATTGCAATCTGCATCTTGTTTAATGTTGCAGCAGCGAATATCATTTCAGGTTGCCAATCCACCTTCTTCCCAATTATTTTATATTATTTTGAATATAAGGAATTTTTATTTAGGTTCGCAGGTTGTGACTAGTTTCAGAAATATATTTGTTTATGTAAAATACTGCCGTTGGAAATGGGAAAATTACAGATGACTATTATTAGATTGCATTATTTCATTGTTATACATTTATTCATTAAAATCCAATATTTTATTACAGGAAGGAGCAAATTGATAGAATTATAGTTGCCACACAGAATAACTAATGATTCCCAACAAAGAATTGTTTCCGCCTGAAGCGTTCGTCGATAAATGACAAGTGCGACATTAGCTTATTCCGCAAATGAATAACAGATTGCTTTTCTTCTGACAAAAATTCATGAATACAAATCACTTCCTTACACTTAATCGCAGCACACTAAAATTTCTGCTTTGATGTTTTCACTTAATCTTTCCTAGCTCATATATTTTAAAAGGCAGACTAGTGAAATTTAGTTAAACAAGTGACAGAGATGGTAATGACGTTTATGGGCTGTTGAGATCCAATTCAATTTATGCGGCTATGTATGGATTTTCTGTAATTCCAGTCGCCTCTTTTCGTTATTGGAGAACTTCATGTTTTAATAAATTATTCATAGGAGGAGAAAATATGTATTAAGTTTTAAAAGCTCTGTTCTCTAAATTGCTAATAAGTGTTATTTTAATAAACACCATCAACAATATAAAATTTAACTTTGAAAATTACATTAGCCAAATGATTGGGCTCCATCTGGGATTTTTGGTGAATTTTTGCACACATGTATAACATTTTTTGTCAAAAATATTTTTTTCCATTTGTAATTATTTTTTGAAAAGTCAAGGCAACTTCATTAGCAAATAAATGTATAATATTTAATGGAAAAATTTTAGAAGAAATCTCTATTATAGGAATTGATCATAGAAATTTAAGATTTGTGCTTTCATTAATTAACAATAAATTTCATGGCGAAATTACTAGAAAAAAATTTCTTGGATTATCAATACCTTAAAAATACCTCGAAAAATTGTAAAGTTTCTAACATGTGTATTATAATCATTGAGTAGCTGCGTCTTCGATATATAGTCTATGACTAATATCTGAAGACTTTTAAACAGGTTTGTAGAAAGAACAGTAGTCATTCTCACTCCAAATGGTCCTCTTCTGTGCGAAAATATGATAGACTAGTCGAAAACGACAAAACTTGCCCAATTCTTTATTATTGAACATGATATGATTTACTATAAGTATGCTGTTGAAAACTGTAAATACATTTAAGTTTAGACAGAATTTGAATTTTCTGCACTTTGAATGATAAAAGAGCTTTGATTCTGTATGATTGTTTCATGAATTTTACTTTTTATGATTTACATGAAAATTATTATTGAAACATGTGGCTAAATATTGGACTTTTGGTTGGTCCTGAAATTTCAGGAGCCATAGTTTGAGAATACGTATATTATTCTTATTATCCTGTAAACAAAATTCGCAAATGTTAGTGAATTTTAATAGGTTCTGTATAAAAATCGTTCACCGAATTAATTTTCTGAAAAAAGACGAAAATTAATTAAATCAAATTCCCAAAATTCAAACTAACAAAAATGAGAGCAGATCTAAACGAAACAAAACAAAATTTCATTTTACCTTATATCATTGTGACTTTGATTTGAATATATCTGTTTAAGATATGTATATTGGAAATCCTTTTAAATTAAAAGCTAAAGATTTTCCAATTTACATAATGCACGAATTTTATTTGAAACTAAAAATTCGTGAATTTTAAAGAATGTTATTCCTCCCTTCTAAGAAACATGCTGCAAAGCGGATGGCCTTACATAAAGAATGCATCTTAATTCGTAGAGCAATTAATTTATGGGTAGTGTTCGATCCTATTATGTAATTTTTGATGAATGGAGTGATTAAACAATGTACTACCTTTACGCTGTCCTTCTAAGAAACATTCTTTATGTGCTCATAAAATTATTGCAATCTTTCTGCTTGACTAGATTCTATTTAATCTAGTACATATTTCTACATTTTTGCCTGCAATTTAAAAAGAATACACAACAAAGTTTCCATTCAAACTAAGGAATAGCCTTTAACCTCTACAACATTATGCTTTATAAGGTCATTGAACAGTAAACAATAGAATCATTGATATTTTATACAAATTCCAATCAGATGAGGATGGGAAGCGGTTCACTTTCTTTTGACCCCCGACCCGACCAAAGAAAGATTACTTGTATAATTCGGACAATAATGTTTTGGCATAGATATATCAAAAAACACAATACAAAATCAATAAAAATTTCAAATAATAAAAATCATTAAGAAATTCCAAAATTCAAATTTTTTATTTCTTTCATTTTTCCTTAAATCTGTTAGTGTTTTTGCACCCTAACAAGCATAAATGATCCGTGATCCGACCCGACCTGTTTAAGAGTGACCAGCAAAATCCATTTCCAAAAATGTCCTAATCATTTGCTCTCCATGCAACCTGTATTTCATATTAGAAAATTAAAACATATTAATACTAATCTAAAAAAGGCTAGACGCCAGCTTTACAAAAAAACCAAATTGCAAACACTCTGATTTGTGATTTGTCTAGTATTTGACGTCAGCTTCAATTGTCTAATGTGTCTTCTGACATAGTGAATTACTACAGTAGCTCATAAGCTGATATTTATTAATGCATAGATTCCAATAATACATTGCCAAATGTCTATTGCTTTTAAGTAACATTTCTCGTTCCACTATTTCCTTTTGTAGACAATTTCTTATTACCAATATTGTGAAAATTTAAAATCATTAATTTTGCTATTTTACCTTTGAGTGAAAATTTGCCTTTCTTGTTAAAAAATATTCTTTCATTTTATATTGGGATGTGCCTTAGTGCAATTCACTTTTTTACAAAGTTATTTACACTACATTGTTCAAGTGTTGAGATATAAATGTTTTCTATTTGTCCAAAGGTAACACTCTGATGCCTTTGGATTTTGTTCAACAGAGTCTTTTGTTATTAGTGGAGCAAATTATGATATTCTTAAATAAATTAGATGTTTCTATTGCACTTAATAATGAGTGGAGCATAAACAAATGATTGGCATTTTTCTTCTTTATTTAAAGAGTGTGGTGTGTTGGTCTAAATCATACAACAATTATGTAGTTAAAATTAGGCTTTGAATATAGGTTTAGTATTAGTGTAAATATACAAAATGTAAAGGAATATAATGGTTTTTTATAATAGGGGAGGCATGACCCCTGGTAACCTTGACACCTTGCATTTCGCAAGACAATATTGCTTATACAGATTAACTTAGTACAACGAAATATGTCTAAGAGAAATTTAATGTTTTTCTATAAATATTTTTCAAAAATGTTTATTTCTATTGTAGTAGAAGCAAAAAGTAGATATCTACCATAACTATAAATTATTATATGTTATGCCCTCATTAGCTTACATCGTTAATCTTAGAATGGCATTTTATTGCTACATGTTTATCAGGACCCATAGCTTAATTATCTAAGTAATCACTTATTTTGACATAGTCAACTATAGGTTTAATTACCCCAGGGAGAATTCAAAAATTTTGCCCAAACTTGCTTTTGGTGTAATAATGAAAACGAAAAACATTTTGGTATTTGATTATGTTGTGAAAATGATTGAGTTATGAGGCGATGCATCCACCTACTGGATCACTTCTATTGTGCTTGGTGATAAAATTATTTCTGTTTTCCCTTTAATAGACAATTATTGAAGTTAGCATGATTCGTGCAAGACAAAGATCTCCTAATCACCTATCCTATCCAGATAATTAGTTCAGGGTGTAGAAATATGCGTCACTGGAAGATTACCACTCGCATGCCTTACAATTTTTTTGTAATTATCAATATCCAGTTTCCTTAAGCTCGTGCACAAATAAGATTCATCATTTTAATATAGCATAAAAGTAATTTTAGAAAAACAGAATATTATGAATAGACTTTCTAAAACCCTGTTTATTTTTACTATTATTTTTAAAAATTATAAATATTTTTTCTAAGTACTATACGATTTTAGAAAACCTACAAAACATGTGCTGAACTTCTGCCAGCATTCGTATGTATTTCATTATGTTTCCATTTACAAAATCAAATGTATTTATGTTTAAATCTTAGCAGCCTCATATAATAAGTTAATTTTCTTTTCAAAGCCTCAATTTATAATAATTTAAATGCAATGTTTTAAGGTATTTTATATCTATTTGAATTCAAAACGAATTATTACTTATTAGTTTGTCGTGGATTTTTCAGAATATTTTGACATCGTTTTTCGAACGTAGTGAAAATTATTCTAAGCAAATTGAAGCGTCCTATTAAATGGGAAATTGAAAATTTTCTATAAAACAAGGAGCACTCAATACAGGATTTCTTTTAAATTTAGCATTTCTGCTCCACTTTTACAACAATTAATTATTTTCCCTGCTGAAAATTCTTATATTATATTTGCATTTCATTATAATTTGAAGTGTGTTTAAGCGAATATTCAAGCAGAGATATAAATAAAAACAACTGAAAACTATTCGAACCATTACCTTTAGGTCATGTTCATAATACATTCAAATATTTGCCGATGGATTTAAATAACTGTTTTTAAATAGTTGCTTCTACTAAAAACATATGCTACTGGATTTCCCATTATTCAGAAAAGATTAAGACCAACTTCAAAAGGCACTTCTACCACTGGGAATTCCCGATTTGGTCGCTATTCCCTTTTTGCCTGCCTATAATAAAAAAGCTATACGCTGGCGTATCACCAAATTTAACTTATCAATCCAAAGCCAAATAAGCATATTCTTTCACACTGTGTACAGTCAAGACATTTAGCCATTTCCCCTAAAAACAAATTTTTACCGGTGGTCCAATGACCATCAAATTTATAATTTTTGGACACTTAGCGGATAAGAATCATTTCAGTTCTATTTTTAATAATATCTGACGTATTAAGTCTCACAAAATCATGCATTTATTACTATTTTTGTGAGGTTTTAAAACTATACGTGTGAACCTTTCTTTAAATATGAAAACATTCAAAATGTTGGCAATACACAGCTCCTTAGAAATCAGTTACATGACAACTTGAAGACGGGTTTTTGACAAATAGGTTAGAATGTAAGTTTTATATAATCTTTATAAAAGGTGTTAAACAGAACATAACCACAATTTTTTTTTAAAACTAAAATCGTGTTGAGGATTAGAAAGTTATTGCGTAACCTTTCTATGTATTAAAATTTTTATAGTTCGTTGAGCATTGTATTACATTTCTGCACTCAACTTCATATTGAACTATGGGACGTATGTCTTAAGTCGTGCAAGTATACATCATTATCCCTCTCTAAAATTGAAATTGCTGAAATTCATATAAAAGATTAGTTCTAACACGCAATGATTAAATTGTTATATAACCTAAGTCATCTTCGTGTATGTTATTTAAACGTTAGCTTAGCCAACGAAGTGTTTTTTTATTCCTTCTTTATATTCATGTAATAGGAACATTAGTTATGTTACATAGAATATTTTCAAGAAGATAAGCAAAAAAGAGGAAAAATTGTGTTAAATTAATCTTATTTTAAGTCTGTATTGTCGTTAGTTATACAAATTTTTAAAGAGACACAGATAAATATTGTAGCTTTAAGTACGATTCATGAATAAGATTAAAAAATAAGCGTTGGTTTCTAAAGAGAATACAATATAGACAGGGTTTACATATCTTCATTCATGACTAGACTAAGCATTTCAACTGAACATGCTTAACCCATATCTGGGGAATTGAGTTATAGCAAATATATTTCCCGTAACTATCAAGCACCAGCAGACTTGTTATCAAATCGGAAACTTAGCAGGCCTGATATCCGAGTCATGCGAGTCATGTGGTTTTTTTACATCTGAATCCAGTTAGACCCGAACCTCAACCGAAACAGATGTCTTATGATGAGATTGTATTGATTTCTAAATCAGAGGGAATTCTATAAAAAGCAAGATAGAATTTTCCTGTCAGACTCAACGGTCAATATTAGACTAGAATAAAAATGAATAAGGCAACCTCCGAATTATAGTTGCCCTAATGCAAGATCTCATACAAGTGGTCTTGCTTACCGCTAAACCTTATTTACCTAAAGGTCTTTCATAATCGATAATGATTTCATCAAAAAGATTTTAGGTATTTGTAACTCACAATCGAAATGAAGGTCGCAGCCATAATATGCAGTCCTTTGTGACAATATTAGTTTTAATTTTGTGCACGAATCAGCTTAGTCATAAGGAAAATTTTAATGATTTTCAAAATTCAGAATTTTCATCGAAAGATTGTCAATAGAATTAAGTACTTCAAGGCAGGGTTTTTCAAAATAACGTTTGTTACGGTTTTGCTATTGGGGCTTTGGTAATCGATTGCCTCTAAGAAAGGATATAACTTTCCTGACTTTTTTCATATTTTTTGAAGTCATTTTCGTTAGCACCTGGCCTACTGCAATATTTAGGCCTGCTTAGGCACTGCATTTAGTACGCCAGTTGAATAAATATAAATTCTTTGATAAAAGATTACACTGTGCCAAAATTTGATTTTTGTAATTCTGTTAGTAGTAATAAATCCATAAGATACAGCTATTTACCTGTTTTAGTCTCAAAATTGCTTAAAATACTGCAAAATTGTAGCTTTTGTAAAAAATTACTACTCCTAATTGCAAAAAGTTGTATTTAGTGGTTTTGTTACAAAAAGCATCATGAATAAATGCATCTTGGTAGCCTACAACGTCTGTCGAGCTATTTTTAATAAAATATTTATTTAAGGACTAAATACTATAGTAGACCAGGAGGTAACGAAGATGAGCTAGGTAAAATCAGGAAATGTACAGTCAAGGTTCATATTAATGCGACGTGAACAAAATGAAAATCACTAGTAGCAAAAGAAAAAAGTGAATTTACATAAGAAATAAAGAAAACACATTGGGAGAAAGTGAATTTACATAAGAAATAATAAAACACATTGAGAAAAAGAAACATATCAGTACTTGGAAGTCATATCCCTTTCATCCTAATAACCTCTTTGAGTCTTTCGGGAATCGACTCATACAGTTTCCTGATAAAATCATTATCTCTCCAACCATGCTTTCAGAATGTGTTCCAAAAAGTGGTCTCTGTTTCGAATTTCAGCATTAGACTTATTTATTTCCTGTTTAATTCGCTTCCACACATTCTCGATTATGTTTAGGTCGGGACTTTGAGGAGGCCAGGGGGCGGGGATGATGTTCAAACTACGAAATAAGTTTTTTTGACAGCCTGTGTACATGAACGGGTGCATTATCCTGTTGAAAAACAACAGAATTTCTGTCAGGAAGCCTAGATAGAAGCTGGGGGAGTTGATCATCAAGTAGGCTTCATACGAATCCCCAGTAAATTTTGCCCTGGACTGGAACAAGTGTTATTTCACCAGAGTACGAAATGCCACTCCAAACCATCAGCTGAATATTGTTGCTGTTTTTATTCTTTTTACAACTACAATGCAGTGGTCCAAACTTTTCTTTAGGGTATCTCCAGATCTTTGAACCATGCTTTCATGGCTATAAACCCAGTTATTCCACGAATCTAGGGGTTTCTTAACCCTTTGTCTGCACCATCAAACTCGGATTTTTTTGTTGACTTCTCGGACAACATTAATTTTTTTGGTTTTCTGAATACTAAGGGCAGCTCCTTGATCTTTCTCTTGATAGTTAATAGGCTTATGAGGTCTGGATGTGTCTTATTAAAAGACAATAGCAGTTTTTTTGAACCATAAGTTCAATTTCTTTTCATGAGTGTGATAAGGTGATATTTGTCTCGCACCGTCCATTTCTTCCTCGGGCCTCTGCGACGCAACCCATATCCAGAATTATACAACTTTAATCTACGATGCAAAGTCGATCTGTGTACACCAAGAATACTGGCTGTTTTGGCTTTTCTCCAGGGATACCACCAAATTGATGTCTTTATGGACCATAATTGTATATTTCCTCTTTTGATCACTGCTCTGTGGTTTCATAGTGATACTGTTATTCAAGGTTGCCTATGATATGCCATATAGACGTGTCTGTCTTTATGTAATTTTTATTTGCCTATTTTACCGCCAAATTGTACGTAAACACAATGAAAATGTAAAGAAATCGTGAATGAAAATTTATTCATGTCGCATTAATATGAACATTGACTGTATATCCTCAGAGGTAATAGGAAGCTGAAGCCCCCATAGCAAAATCTAAAAAACGTTATTATAAACCCTAATCCTACTTTAGGGGAAACAACAACGAAACTCTTTAACATAAATATTCAACATTTCATGGAGCTATTAAGTATAATAGATGCGCGAAGAAATCAACATTTCTTAAAACGTTTGAAAAAATTGTTGTCTTTATAGATACATATGATAAACCGTATTAATAGATCAATTTCGAAATAATGCTAATTCAAAACTTTATGCATACTTGCGATATTTTGCGAACTGAACTGAATTTTGTCTTTATGGTACGCACAAAATAAAAAGAAAATCCTGACACTCTTTTGAAACGAAGTAAAACAATGAGGCCGAACTCAAACCTATTTGGTGTCTAGTTCGGGGTTGGCATGAGAATTTTGGTTTAAGTAATGACTTCCTAATATAAGCAAACTAGGGATCCGTATTCCTCTAAATAAACAATAAAGAAGTAAAAATCAAATTCTTTTCACTTCTGTATAAATTATTTTCTAAATTGATAGAAATATAGTCAAATGTCGATTCTAGCAAAAAGATTTGGCTCCATCGGAGTTTTTTCGACTGATTAGTCTGGTATTAATTAGAAAACATATAACCAGTAAAATCAGTACTAGAATAACAAGGCAGAGAAATAGTCCAGCAGAACCGAACGCAGCAATTAAAGCCTCTTTTTCGCGTTTAGCAATCTCTGATGCTGACTCGGTAGTGGTACTCCAATGCTCTTGATTCCTTATAAGCGCCCGAAGTGTTTTCACACCAGTCATTAACTTACATCTAAAAGAATTAGTTTATTCTTGATTCATAAGCTTGTTTAAATTTTTAGACCTAGTTAAAACAAAACTACATGCATGAATTATATGCAATATTTGTCAAAATTTGTCAGATTGTGAAAATTGAATAATTGCTCAAATATGGAATGCTGAAATTAGAACGTAAATTAATCAATTTTTTACTAGTGCTTTGGGAAAATTCTTCGATAGTAAAAAATTGTGAATATATATATATATATATATATATATATATATATATATATATATGTTTGTGTGTGTGTTTTTTAAGGAAGTATACAAAAAATAACTTGCTTTGTTGAAAAAATTTTTGTGCGAACCCTAATTTGAAATGACAGTTTCTGAACAGGTAGTAAATTTAGTTATGTTAAACTCATGCTTCCTTTTTTTATTTTATCGATGATAGACAGTCCCAAAACAACAATGCAAAAACTCAATTGAAAAAAAATGCATTTAATAATCCTTGGGGATCAAAGATAGAAAGATTAAATGAAAGTAGCTTTTTATTGAGGTATAAAGTTCTGCTAAGTTTCTTGACTAGGTGATCAATCGGATTTTTTTAATCAAATTTGTTATCTAGAATAACTCTCAATAAAGTGATGATATTTAGTGATGGATGAAACTTAATTTGATATTGCATGCTCTGTATTTTACATAATAAAACACTGTAAACATATGCTCACAGTACTATACGACACTCAGTACTTTGTATGGAGCCCTTTGTTCTTCAACACCTGTGCAATGCGCCTTGCATAGACCCAATCAGGCGATGACAGTAATCTGGGGTGACTTCTTGAATCCATGCTTCCTTGATGGCCTCTTGAAAGTCATGTAATGAAGATGGTTTCTTGGTAGCAACAGCTTTCTTCACTCGGGTCCAGCAATTCTTAATTGGGTTGAGGTCCGGGTATGACCCTAGCCATGGTTCCAAGAGCTGGATGCCCTGGTCTCTCAGCCAATTCGTCACCACTTTGGGCATGTAGCAAGTCGTCCCGTCTTGTTGAAAAATGGAAGTCAGAAAAGAAAGGAAACTTTTCCCTTAGAATCTCCAAGTATTTCTCGGCATTGACAGTTTCTCCCGGAGAGTAAATGTACAGTCCCGCTCTATCATAGTAAGCAATTGCACCCCAGACCATTACCTTTGGTGGGTTCTTGACTACTGGAATTGTGTAGCGTGGTGAATATCGCTGATTGCGGGGTCTTCGGATTGTTGCTTTGTAGCAGTTGGATTGTAAAATTCGTCACTGAAAATAACTTTCTGCCAGTCCTCAGCTGTCCAGTGGGCATGACGGCGACAGAAGGCGAGGCGGTCATTGATGTTCTTCAAAGACAGGTTTGGCTCTTTGAAAGTTCATCTACTGGGGAGCTTTAATTCGGTGTGCAAACGACGTCTTATAGTTCTTGTTGAAGCAACATGTCGTTCTTGAGGCAGTTGTGTTTCGATAAATGAAGAGGATGCACAGGGATCACGGATGATTAGTCTTCTGATCATGTTATCAGTCCTCACGGAGGTTATCCTTGGTCTATCAGTTCGCTTCTCCTTCACAAAAGCTCCAGTGTCTTTGAATTTTTTCGGCACTAACCAATAAACAGAGGCACGTGATATTGACAACAGACCTGCAATCTACTTCGCTGAATGTCAGGCTGCAACGGAACTCCGCTTATCAGCAGAGAACTCCCGAATTTTCGCCATTTCTGCTATGATTTACACAATAGTGTGACCGCTTTTAAATTTAACAGATTCTAGTAGAGTATTCAAAGTTTTGAATTTTAAAATCCATAAATATCATCATAATGATAATTGACTATACTGCCTTAAACCATAGATATCAAAATGTTAGAGATTCAAACTAATGAAAATTAGAAGAAAACTATCAATGTAGGCATATTTCATATTTTTATCAGACTGTCTCAAAACTTTTGGCCACTACTGTATATATATATATATATATATCCATGGCGTTGCAGACAACTACCAATAAAGTGAGTGGAAAGGAATCGAGAACACATTTCTATAACTCAGAGAGTTATCCCTTCTATGTACGATTTGACCCTTAAACCCCTCTTACTCCATCAAAACCATAAACGTTTTCAGGGTACGATGTCACTGATTATGCCTTATACAAATTAAGAAAATTATTTGGAAAAACAATGTTATGTANAAAATGATAATAGACATATGTTCGGAAACCCATACTGCAATTGTGAACAACTTCATGGAATTCACAGGAGGCTTGACATACAGGCAAAAAGAGAGATGGTTATCATCTATTGATGTTTGCATATTATCTACTTCACTTCTAAACCAAGTTAAAAATTTTCAAGTACATCAAGACCTCTCACTTCCGTCTAACCATGCCCCCCTCATGCTGCAGATAGACTGTAAAAAAATCTCATCGAAGACACTAGCATTGATACTCAACCATTGTAATTATCTAGGCTTTTACTCAAGCAATAGTGAACACTGCTATAAGGTCAAGAAATGTTCTCGACCGTGGCTGATCGACCCNCCTCGTCACTGAAAATAACTTTCTGCCAGTCCTCAGCTGTCCAGTGGGCATGACGGCAACAGAAGGCGAGGCGGTCATTGATGTTCTTCAAAGACAGGTTTGGCTACTTGGCATCAACTGGGGAGCTTCAATTCGGTGTGCAAACGACGTCTTATAGTTCTTGTTGAAGCAATATGTCGTTCTTGAGGCAGTTGTGCTTGGATAAATGAAGAGGCTGCACAGGGATCACAGGTGATTAGTCTTCTGTTCATTTTATCAGTCCTCACAGAGGTTATCCTTGGTCTATCAGTTCGCTTCTCCTTCACAATAGCTCCAGTGTCTTTGAATTTTTTCACTAACCAATAAACAGAGGCACGTGATATTGACAACAGACCTGCAATCTACTTCGCTGAATGTCAGGCTGCAACGGAACTCCGCTTATCAGCAGAGAACTCCCGAATTTTCGCCATTTCTGCTATGATTTACACAATAGTGTGACCGATTTAAACTTTAACAGATTCCAGTAGAATATTCAAAGTTTTGAATTTAAAGATCCATAAATATCATCATAATTATAATTACAATACTGCCTTAAACCATAGATATCAAAATGTTAGAGATTCAAACTAATGAAAATTAGAAGAAAACTATCAATGTAGGCATATTTCATATTTTTATCAGACTGTCTCAAAACTTTTGGCCACTACTGTATATATATATATATATATCCATGGCGTTGCAGACAACTACCAATAAAGTGAGTGGAAAGGAATCGAGAACACATTTCTATAACTCAGAGAGTTATCCCTTCTATGTACGATTTGACCCTTAAACCCCTCTTACTCCATCAAAACCATAAACGTTTTCAGGGTACGATGTCACTGATTATGCCTTATACAAATTAAGAAAATTATTTGGAAAAACAATGTTATGTAAATATGTATATATTTCCCGCTTTTTGCTATGGAAATGGAAAAAAGCTGCATTTGGCGAAAGAGCTGTCTAAAATTTCTGAAGCATTTAGCGGGAATCGCTGTTTTTTCCCAAAATACCAATTTTTGCCATTAGTCTACCAACCCCCAATATATATATTTTTCAGGATGGAGGTAGATAGTATAAGGAGACACCACCCTGCAAAGTTTCAAGGATTTGTGTTTAGAAATGTGGTTATGTGGAAGATATACATTCAATGTATATATATAATATAATGTATATTTATATATACATATATATATATATATATATATGAAATGAATAAAAGTAGATTTTTATTTTGTAGCGAAATTTAAATGTAGAACAATGGTTAGATTATAATGATGTCAATTGCAAACTTACCAAATAGTTGAGAGAGAATATATAATTCCTGTTAACTAAACCAGAACATTCTTGAGTAACACAATGACTTGACTGTTAATTAGAATCCATACGAATTTTATGAATTTGTTTATACCATTAATTGTTTCTCTGAAATAACAGATGTTGGGGAGTTTATAAAATACCAAGCGCACTGTAATAATTGAGCCAAATGTTGTTTTATTGCATATTTCTTATATTTCATAGCTCGGTCTATAGCTCATTGAAATTGAGAGGATTTTCAGCAAATTGTATTTAATTTATAACGAGGAAATTAATTTTTAACAAAGCAATGCATCATTATTCTTCTAATTGAACAAAATGGGAGGATTTTTAATGGCGAAGGGAGTTTCCAATTTTATTCATGAATAAATCATTAGACATGGAAAAAGACGAGGTTATCTAAGTAATAGGATACAGTCTCCAGGTGTTATGTGGTCTGAGATTTACCCAAGGTTTAGAAACAATTTATTTGAAATTTGCTAGGATTATGGTATAATGGTGAAGTAAAAAATGTCATAACCAGGGAACATGGAGGAATTTTCTCCTTCAGGTTTCCATTTTTGATTTTTTCCACAGAAACATATAACATTCTTCCGCAAAGAAATTTAAAAATAAATAACAAAATGGTAGTGCATTGCAATACTTTGATGGTTATTGAAAGGTTTCACTACTTCATTTGTCACTCAAATTGTTCTTGACTGAGAAATATCCTCCATTAGAAAATTTTCATACGCTTCTTTTCGTTAAATTATCTATTGACATTATTTTTAATGTTGTTTAACAATTCCTGAAATGATTCAAAATTGACCTGCATGGCGAATATCATTCTCAGTTATAATTTATTAATTGTTTTGTGCTTGATTAATATTATTAACTTGTGTGTATATTAATGATTTGTAGGTTCACAAATTCACAAATATTTAGACACTTATTAAATGTATATAAAAATTATGAGCATAAAATTCATTTAAAAATTATTAATTTTTGCAAAACTGCAACTTTTTACAGGTTTACACTTTGGAGCTTCTTCTATGTAAGAACACCTATCGTCAATCTTTGCTTTGAATTTGACATTGTGTAACGAATGTGACCACTGATAGTTTAGATTAATTCATTTATACCAAAATGAGACTAACTTCAATATTTCATGGTCAATTATAAAATTATTTAACTACTAATCGTAAGGGAAGACTGATGAATATCGTTTACCAAAATCTCATTTTCTAAGCATTTAACATAAAAAGACTTATTGTTAAAATGTTGTTCATCACCCTGAAGCGGATTTTTAGGGTTTTTCCAAAATAAATATAGAAAAAATTCACTTGGTTAAAAAATACATATTGGTGTGAATACCTGTCAAAATTGGACAAGTTCACTTATGAAAGTTGTTCAGTATCCGAATCTGCCTTTTTTACATCTACCTTCGTCTCACCAAACTTCTTACTTGACAATAAGTAGGAACTTTAGGTAGTTCTGCATTATCAGTTTGATTATTTTAATTAACTTTAAACTTCACAGGAATTTCTTAAAGTCCGTAATGGTTTCTTATATAAATATTTTAATGCTTATGATATCCTGAAATGATAGAAGCGTGTCTCTTCTTGTGTTTACATTTTAAAATCCCTTCCGGGTTCCATTGTTGCTAAGCTGCAATTTGGTTTGGACGTTCTACTTACTAAAACAGTTATTATTTTTAAATTAGTACAAATGTTTGACTTTCATGAAAGTATATTCACCAATAGATCTGTCAATTTCCTAAGATATCCAAATTTCTTAATAGACTTGAAGAAAACCGGTTTGATAATGTGGGAAAAAGTTTTGTAAGTTCAAATGAACTATATAAGTTTAATAACGTTGATAAATAATGTTATTAAACTAGTTCTACAAACCAATTTTCTATTTCTTTAAATCAGATGGCTTAAAACTTATCAGGTTGTAGAATTTTGCATGAATGCAACTACAAATAATCATTTATGGTTGCACTCTTGCATTTGGAAAGAGAATTATTTCTCTAATAATAGTACGCAATTAAAAACATGGCCTATGTCCATGGCAAAATTCTAATTTTTTAAAATGAATCTAATTTTTCATGAATACTATTTTACTACACATTTGGTTGGAATATTCTCTTCCATTGATAAAAGTTTGTTGTATTTCCCTCCCCATAGTAGTACAGTATTGTCCTGTGGCTCAACCCCCTCAGCTTCGACACTAAATAAACGAATAAGTTCGCAAATAACACTTTTTACTGAGTCAATTAGACTTTTCTTTTCATTTGCAGTCAGATACATGATTGAGGGGTGGGCTTTTTAAAAAACCCTCTCTAAAAAAATTAAATTTGAAGATATATCTAATATTATAAATAAACAATAAATTATAAAATTTGCCAATTAAGAAGATAACTCATAAAACCTTCAAACGAACTATTTATGCAAGACATCTCCCCAAAAAAGAAAAAATATCCTATCCAAATGCGAACACAGTGAACGCAATTAATTAATGTTCTAGTCACTTAAAATGAAATTTTAGTTAACAATCTACTCGATATTTGTTAGCATTAGCCGTAACCATATGTTCAATAGGCCATGGCTTTTCAGAAGTAGTCTAAATAATATCAGCATCGCTTAAGACCTCATTTTGCAGAGGTACAAAGTGAAGATATCCTCAAGGAATACTGATAAAAGACTATAATCAGAACCTAGAACTTTCACGAGATTAATTGAACACCGATTAATTAGGTTTCCAAAGAAAATCCCGTTTCAAATGATTTACGAGTTTTTTGCATAAGACTCCTGTCAGTTCACTTTTCTTTGGACGATTAATTCCTGTGTTGAATTTTTTGTGGCGGTGAATTGAAGGAATTCTTTGCTTTGGGAATTAGATGTTCACTTTATGGTGAGAATCTTTAATAGCGAAGCGCTATTTAAATTTACATAATCTTTTACTTCAAATGAATCGCCTCTGGAAAAAATAGGTGTTGCGTTTTACTTTCTTCTTAAAAAACTCATAAATCAACATTTATGATGTAGAATATAATTTCACATGGGGAATAAACCGAGAAAAAATTTGATTCATTAAATATTGTTCGATCATCTCGAAACTTTTTCGAACGCAGTTTTTCGTTAGTACTACGTCTTCTTTTACTATAGTTCTATTCCAACTTATTAGATGCAACATATTTTATAATAACGTTTTTCTCTTTCATTGAATGTTTTAGTTACTGTAGTGTTTCTCTTAGCAGCTCCAAAATTAATATTGGTTAAAATTTGAAATTATATTCAATGTCTTCAATGAGGTAAATATACTAAAACATGGCGAGTAGCCAGCATTATCACCTAAGGAGGGGTCGACATGCATTCAGAAGGGGTTTATTGGAATTTCCACTTTCTTTATAATTTAAACTAACTTAAATTTTACCAAGCTTGTACACCATTTTAATTTTGTGGCATCCATGGGCGTAGCAGGATTTTTGGTAGGAAAGGTCACCTAGTATATTGATCAAGTACGTGACCAAATTTTTTGAAAGTATAGACAAAATAGACTTTAGAAATGTATTTCATGACATTATTGAGAGCAAAGTTACAACAATTGAATTTACAAATTTTATTTTTACATGCTGATTTTGCTTTTAGCTTTGTTGCCCTAAAGGGCTTGCCTGACTTTTCACGTTCGTCCCTCCTAACCCCCGAACCCCCGTGGCTACGAGCCTGGATATTAGTAGTGCATGTAAAATCAATAGGGCCAATAAAAATACACTTTATAAGTTTTCATTTAAACAGTGTACAAACGTAAATGTGAATTCAAATTATTCCTATAAATTGTGAGAACCTTTAGTTGACAATGTTTGTCAAAACTACAATTCAATACCTTCGTAAACTACTAATTTTTGTATTTGGTTCAATTGATATCCTGTTATACAAACAAATATTTCTTCATGCATTAACAAATGCACTATGAGGATTTAAAAAAGTCTTTAAGAAAAATAGATTGACTTTTAATACAAACATTGTTTAAAAAAATTTTATTTTATACTTTTCCCATGCTATCATAAGATGAGAAAATGGGAAGCAGCCTATGATCATTTAGATTTAAGAACCTAAAAGAGGCACAAACCTTACAAAAATACAATAGTTAAAACTAAATGCTTCTTTTAACTACTGAATGCACTTTATGCAATGGAATTGCAACACATGCTATATTACGGTGGAAAAAACCAATGTCATACAGCGAGGAATAAAAAACTAAATCACTCTTCGATTTATAAACACCTACATCATTTTAGCTAATACGTACAACACAATTCAAAGGATCAAGGGAAATATTACAAAGTGTTGACGTCAATACAATCTTTAATATCATAAAATTTTATTCTGCTCTTACTTGAATGCCGAGACGTTTTTTTAAAATCGTATAATTTGAGAATTAATAAACATTGGTCAGGGGCGGATACAAAATATTTAGAGGGGGCTCAATGTTGAAAAAAAGGAAAGGCACAAACTATTGAATTTTTACTTTTTGAAATTTATCAATATGCACGGACTTCACCAACATCTTCTGACTCTAAAGAATGAAAACATAAAATTTGTGCACATTTTCAAGATTCAGCACAAATTTTTTAAATTTTCAAATTACGTTTTAATAATAGCATGTTGTGTTTTGTGAGATTTTTGCATTATGCACTATAAACACTATAAAATAGACAAATTTTTAATGCATTTTCAATGGCATAAGATTAAGTATATTTCCAAATTATCACCTAATGGTATGAATGTGTGCTTAGTATCAATTTCAATAATTGTTGTTAAATATGTTTATAAAATTAAAGTAAATCAACCAATTCAAAAATGTAAAACTCTTGTTAAAATCAATAAATTCTAAAATTTAAAAAAATTGTGCTGAGTTTTGATATGTCGCACAAATTTGTTTTTGGACTCTCGGAATAGGTGGTGCATAGTGTTGAATTTGAATACAAAAAAATTGATCGTCAAATCCGGTAAATAGGAACAGTGTGGTGTATAGAAATGATAGACGAGGAGAAAATTTTATGTAGTTATTACTCATGCAATGCTTAATATTTGACATTCTTCAGTTGATTATAAATTAATAGTAACAGGTTTATGTGCCACAGGGTAGCCGTAGCTATGCTCATCTAATTTCAATAGTATTTTTTAAAATTAAAATAATTTAAAATTTTATGCTAAAATTATAATACGCTACAGAAAAAAAGGAATTTTAACTAATTTGCCTGTTTATTATACAGTTTAATTAAATTAATTGTTACGCCTTCAATTTCGCTGTCCAACCTCAAAAATTTGAGCGATGCCCAGTTTAACTCTGCTGTTGGTGGTCTGAAGAAATACGCCATCATTTTGCTGCTGCGCCAAGCTGTCACTTCCCTCTCTCTACCTCGCTCCTGTCCTCCAATGATCGTCCTGGTGTCATATCATCCTTGTCTGAATCTCTCACAAAGCTTTCTTTCGACGTATCTTCACTAACATTCACAAATGTTCTCCTACAGTGCTGCTACCTCACGTACCATTACCAACCGTCATGATCATCCTGCCTAACGTTCTACTCCCACTGCCGCTCCCTCGCCTGCATTGCCACGTGCCCCAGAACAGTCTGGTCCACTGCCTACTCACCGGAATCATCGCCCATGTCATATCCTTGGCACTAGTTCATCCTGCCAACTGCCTGCTGTTCCGATTAGTTCTCTTCTTCGTCCTCATCGTAAAGCTCATATCTACATTGGCCGTCTTGCTAATTCTGTTTCTGATTCTGATGTTGCTGATCACCTCCGTGGCTCCTCCCTCCAATTTTATGACGTTCTTCCCATTCCACTACGTAAGGATTCTCCATTCGCCTCCTTCCACATTGTCTGTAATCAAGTCTCATCTTGCTCTCATGGATCCTGAAGTGTGGTCAGATGGCCTCTTGATCCGATACTACCGTCTGGTCGTGATTGACTACCTGCACCTCTTAGATTNCCAATGATCGTCCTGGTGTCATATCATCCTTGTCTGAATCTCTCACAAAGCTTTCTTTCGACGTATCTTCACTAACATTCACAAATGTTCTCCTACAGTGCTGCTACCTCACGTACCATTACCAACCGTCATGATCATCCTGCCTAACGTTCTACTCCCACTGCCGCTCCCTCGCCTGCATTGCCACGTGCCCCAGAACAGTCTGGTCCACTGCCTACTCACCGGAATCATCGCCCATGTCATATCCTTGGCACTAGTTCATCCTGCCAACTGCCTGCTGTTCCGATTAGTTCTCTTCTTCGTCCTCATCGTAAAGCTCATATCTACATTGGCCGTCTTGCTAATTCTGTTTCTGATTCTGATGTTGCTGATCACCTCCGTGGCTCCTCCCTCCAATTTTATGACGTTCTTCCCATTCCACTACGTAAGGATTCTCCATTCGCCTCCTTCCACATTGTCTGTAATCAAGTCTCATCTTGCTCTCATGGATCCTGAAGTGTGGTCAGATGGCCTCTTGATCCGATACTACCGTCTGGTCGTGATTGACTACCTGCACCTCTTAGATTTGATCTTACTCCTAATCCCAACTCTGGCTTCTCTTTTTTGCTCGCCAATGCCCGCAGTCTTGTCTAATTAAGCCGTCGTCTCAGTTTTGACAACTTCTTTCTGCAGTCTCCTGTTGACTTCATTTTCATTACTGAAACCTGGTTTGATACTTCTCTTCATGACACTGTTGCATTTCCTAACTCCACACTCAAAGTTCTCTGCCGTATGGATTGCTCTTGTGGTCATCATGGTGGTGTTCTCATTGCCTCACGTCGTCCTAATCTTGACATCCACCCCCTCTCCTTTGAGTCTTTTTCCTTTGATTTCTGTTGCGGTTGTGCTGTTGTTCTCAGTGATCACATTGTTTCTCTTCTCTGTGTTTACAACCCTCCATCCAACAGTCCTTTTCGTATTCCCCTTGCTGATTTTTAATCCATGCTTGAGTACTTTCATGATCAGTCTATCACTCTCTCTCGTCAACTTGGATTTCCCACTCCTCCCCATCTCCTCATCTGTGGTGACTTCAACCTTCCTAATGTTTGTTGGAATGCACTAGACTCTAATGACTCCTATGAATCCGCTGTTCTGGATCTTTTTGCTCCTCTCTTCTTGACTTGGTTTTGTGCTCTCACTCTGATCGTATTTTTGACACCTCTATAGTCCCTTTTCCGGTTAATCTGTCTGATCACTCATTTGTTCGCTTCAACCTGTCTGCCAATTCTATAACCCCATCTCCTGCTGCTCCTCAATATGCTCGATCTAACAGTGACTTTGTTTCTCTTAATGCTGCTCTCTCATCCTCATTTCCCATTTCTAAGGACTCTTTCTCTGCTGATGATTGGTACACCTTCCTTCACCAAGTTATTTCATCCTTTGTTTCCCGTCGTCGGAAAAAGCGTATTTCTCTCCCTTTCTACTTCTCATCCCTTACTGTACACACATTTTTAATAAACTTGAATCTTTCAAACGCCGTTACGGTCCTTCTGATTCTTTGAAGCTCTCTTCTCTCACAGAAGACGTCATCAACTTCATGGAACTCGACAAAATCTCTCTGCTGTTCAGCTTCTCATCGGGATCTCTTCAATACTCTTACTCTTTTTTGCGTTCCTTGCATTCCAAACCTGATTTCCCCAGCTTGAATTAGAACCATCTTTCTGCACACTCGGATCTGGTGAAGGCTGATCTTTTCAATGTTTATTTTGCCTCGAATTTCTCGGATCCTGTCTCTCTCTGTCCAGGTCCTCCTGCCACTTCCACACTGATTCGCCTATGTGGCATCGTCTTCAACGCCCATGATATTTCCCTCATGCTTAAGTCCTGCAATTTGTCTGGTCCCTGCTATCCTGACGGCGTCCATATGTGTACTCCTAAATAATTAACAAGGGGACTCTAAATTTGAGCACTGGATATTTATGTTGTAGTTTAACCAAGTTAAATTTCTCAACAAATAAAATTCAACATCCCCACATCATAATATAACTTTAACAAGGGGGGCTAAGTCCCCGTACTCAAATGTAACAAGGTGGGATTAGCCCCCCCCCCTGCGCACCACTTTAAGTACACCCGTTAATCGGTCTTATTCGGTCCTTTTAGAAAATATTAGGTTTCACAGCTCAAACTCAAATGAGATTAGATGCAGATTATTCAATCAAATAGATTGGCATTAATTTAGAGAAATTGCATAGTGATGACATAATCGCAGAGTGCAGCCAGAGAGTGCTCAACGCGGGTTCGTAACTAAATTCAAATTTTAGAAGGGCAAAATATGTCATTACAATTTAAGGAGGTGCTTTGCTCGCGTGGGGCAGCCCATGCCCGATAGGCAGAATGGCAGGCATCGAGCATTAAAGGAAATGTGCGGAGTAGGGTTGCCTGTGGGGTAGGGGGCCTTAGGCATATATTATGCCAGAGCCACTAATAATTAGAATATTCATGACCATGCTTTGATGAATTTCTTGTAAATGTGTTAAATTTTATCTTTATTAAGGAGTGCCCTCGTTTATGGATTCAAATAAAATGTCTAATATTGAGCTTATCTAAATATAGTTATTATTTTGAAATGGTTTGAGTAATTTCTTGATCCTTTAAAGGACCATACCTCACATGACATGTACAACAGTTTGACAAAGATAGTAATCATTTTTTAATATTATAGGCAAAAACAGTTATCTGTATTGATTTTCAATAAAAAGGACTTTTACGAAATTTTCAGGTAATTTAGGTTTATGATAAATCGCAACGAACTAAATTCAATTGAGTTTTATAGGATACATAATCATTTACATCTAAGGCATGCCTTTAATTTGTCTTTGATTTACTTTTAAAACAGTGAAAAAACCTTAAAACTTTTTGATCATTCTAATCCTCCTTGCAAGCGCGTCCATCTTTGTTGACAATTACAAATTAAAGATGTACTTAGTGAATGTTTTATGATTCATCTTTGCAACAAGAAATTTAATGGTATACAAAATATCTTCCTGAAAAGCAATTGTATAAAACTTTTTTGAATGTGGTGTTTTCTTTGTAGTCTTTATATTTGTTTCTGGATTGCTGTCGGGCCGTGCCGCCTGGTCAATTCCCGTCATTAAAAGGAAACGAGCGCAAGATGTATACGGACAGCGTTAAATCTGCAAACACAAAACGCTATTTCATTGGCCAGACGGCAGACTTGTCCATTGATCTGGAATTGATCTTGATCAGAAAATTCGATCTATGGATATCAGGCATATTTCGTGGATCTAATATTTTAGTTTAATAGTAGGGGTCTACTAGAGTAATTATAGAACATTGCTGCTGAATTGTATGCTGCAGACGTTAGTATTGACATTAATACCAATTTGATTATCTTTGCATATGAAGATATGTTGTAAATTTCTAAAGTTGTCTCTTTTGCTCATCTTTTGTGATCATTAGAATTCGGTTTGGATATGGGTTGGCATTTTAACTAAGAAACTATATGTGGCGGTTAACAAACACACTGTTAGTAAACTAATAGTTAGTTTTTCTCCATTTTTCTTCAATAACACTAGATTCAAATTTTGAGAAGTAAATGATTTTATGGTTTTATTTTTATCAATATTTCTGCACTTACAATCGAAAATATTGCAGTATCGGAAAATAGCATGTTATTGGAGTTTGTCCGGCCTAATGCCTAGCTCTATGCATTTTGTTGTATATTATATTATACTTACTGCTTTTCCTTGACGACCTGATATTTAGTAGCATGGAGATCGGTGGAAATCCCATGGATCGATTCATAAGAATTCTATGGATCTGGAATGAATCTGCATCCAAGAAAATCGATCCATGGACAAGTATGCCAGTTGGACACCTTGCATTAGAAGTTAAAAAGGTACAGGGTGGGCAGGGCAGCACTAAATGTACGGACACAAAACACTAGTTACTCTAGCAATCAAATATGGAACTAGTCGTATTTATCATCAAGCTAGATCAACAGTTGTATCGTAAAATTAAATCAATTTACAGTCAAATTTGTACTATGCATCAGTAAATATGAGTGAAAATATAGTGGTTCCTTTTCTAGTAAAATTAAATCTTCTAAACAACAAACATAGCAAAACAATTTTTTGCAACTAAAAAGCATTCTAATATTTTTTAAATTCAATTGTATATTAAATTCCATTCATGGTGATAACCGGGTGTCAATTTTTCATCCACCTACACGGTATAAAGACCTTCCAGACAACGTTAACGCTTACGTCCATCTGGCTGCAGATTCTAATTCTGCTACAATTACTGCAATCACACGTCCACATGATACGAATAAGATCCTTTATCACAAATAGTGGGAGATAATTACAAAAATAGTTAATTTTTTTTAAATTATCTAATGAAATTAAAGCAGAAGACAAAAATGTTATTCAAGGTAAAGCAAATAGTAAATAAGATTTAGTTCTAAACGCATGAGCAATTGGAATTTTTCACTTCTGTGGAAAGTGTGAACATTCATTTTGAAATTCTTAAAAAGAGTTCCTCAGCAAACCTCGTTTTGAATACTTCATTTCACCTTGAATTATATAAACCCAGTGTTTAATTAGAATAACAATTTATAACTAAACTTACCAGTTTAGAGCGCTAAAGATTGAAACTGCACTTTTATTAATAAACATAAATGCTTACTTCAATTTGCACTAACAAGGACTATACCTGCTTTAATTCCCTATAGTTTCGAATTTAAATTGCGAAAGGAAAGTCAATATTAAAAATGTAAAAGCAAGCAATAAAAATAGACAAACACAAAAGAAATAATTCTATTGACCTATTAGTAAATTTGTTGCTGATTTGGCATTATTGTAATAATAATATATTCATGTCAAAAGAATTCATTTAGGTAAATCATAAAGTAAATTTTCCAACATAAAGGTTGAATTAAAAAACGTTGTAAATATGCTTAATTTTGAAAATATCCCTGCGATTAGAACTGTTTAAAAGCTCTAATTAATTGAAAGTTATGTCGGATGGGGGACGAAGTGAAATGATTTATTGACATTTTACAGAGAATATAAATATTGAAGACTAATGAATTTAGCATAATAAATTCATTACTTGTTGAATAATTACGGATGGGAGAAAGCATAAAATTTAAGAAATAATTTTATTCGATTATTAACATACAGTGTTTACGGCACCGACAATGTCTCCCATAATTCTAAAGATTCCGATGATGTAATTGTGCTTTTTAGGCAATTCTTTGTTGTAATTATAATAGACAGTGCAGTTGGGTGATACGCATGTTTCGAAATAAATTTTTTCTGCAAGTTTAATTGATTGGAGACTATCTAAATAAATGTTTTTTCCAAATATTGATTATAGTTTACCGCTATATATATATATATATATATATATATATATATATATCCAGCAATTTTACATAAAAAGTGTTTAAAAAAGTGTACACATGCCGAAAGATACGTGAAATCAGCGCAATTTCTAACGGCCCATTTCAGTATTTTATCCAAAATATTTACAACATGGTTATTTTAGACGCCTAATGTTTCCTATAAAAACAAAAAATTTCAATTAATTTTTAGGTTCGACATTTTTCCCATAGTGCAAATGACTGTATTTTTTATCATGAAGATGATGCATATTTATTGGTGCATATTTAACTGAATATTTTCATATACATGTATGTGTACATATATTTCTCATAATCCTTAGAACTTTAGTCAGAGGCGTACTTATTCTTCCAACATTGCTTTTTTCAGCTTAGGAATGAACTATTCCATAAAAATATTTAAAATTTAAAACTAATGTTGAAATCCTCGAATGCGCTCCTGTTATCAGTACATTATTCGCTTTAGAATATTTAACAATAAGGATTAATATAAATATTTCTTTTCTATGCATTATATAAATCTATCAAAAGCAGCTAATTGGAAACGGCTTCAGCGAAACCGCTATTCCAATATATGATATAAGGAAAATAATATGATATAGTAAAGCGACTTATAAAACAGATAGTGTTGAATATATATATAATTGTGATGAATCAACACGTAAAACTTACTAGTAAAGAAAGCAGAAGTTTAAAAGAAAAATCATTGCAAGTTGTTAAAAAATAGTTGAAAACGAAATCTTTCCTCACTGCCAAGAGAAATCGATTGAGTGAATTGGAAATGACTGGAATTCAACCAAAAACAAACACCCAGCAAAGACGAATTGTAGATGAGATGGTTTCACTTTGACAGAATGAACCGTAGCGTAAGAAAAATTTAATTATTTGTATCGCGATGCCGAGGATGAGTATAGGGAGATTCGTTAATCATTTCTTCGTCAAGAGAGCGTAAAATATAAAAGCGTTCAACTGGTCTTGTCATATTTGTCAATTTATTGATACTTCATTAGTCGAGTATATTAAAGGAGGCAGATAGCTGCAAATGACCGCTGATTTAAACAAAGAAAAATCGATCCGCATTTGTTCACATTTTTGCTATGTAGTATTATTGCTCGTTACGTTCTTTAATAGTAATGCAAGACGAAAGAAATGATTTATCAAACTTATAATATAGTTCGATATTTATATCTATTATATTAGGTAGCCATATCCGGCTAAATTTTTTCATGATTGGTGGAATAAGAAAGAATTAAGTTTTGGGATTTTGAAGCTTAAGAAAAATTCAATTCTCAAGCGTTGTCAAATTTTGGAATTTTTTTACTGCCGAATAGGCAATGTTAGATTGACCGCAATTATAAAATTGAAAATTGCCAATTAGTGTGTTACTATAAAATTAGAGCTTACTTTTGACTTCAAAAGAGCTAATCAGAGTTGGAAACATTCTTTTCAATTAGGACATTGGATAAAGAATTGGTGAACTTGTTGAATAGTAGGTAATCACTTTAGTTATTATTAACTTCAATAATCGTGTACTAAATGTTCAAATACAAAGTTGTTTTCCTGTTAAAAATTGAATGGCTTTGCATTTTTATCGCACTTATCTCTACACGTTTGAGTTGCTAAATTGTGCTAGTATTCCTTGCATTTGCTAAAGGAATAGACTTTTTGTTTGTAGAGCATCATGAATAATGAGAGGCTTTGAATCAAAATATATCCTTCTCCAAACTAAAATAAATATGCAAGTATTTGCATTTTACTATTTGATACAAGGGTCATAATTATATAATAAAGTTGATTAAATTCCCTCAACGATTCAGTAGCCATAATGAAATGGATGCGAGAGAAAACGATACCAATGCTGTAAGCTCATTATAACAAAGAGCTCATCAATTACAATTATAATGTAGTCAATACGTATGAATTATGCAATTAATTTTAAATTGTAGATGCTTTGGGTAACCTAGCCTAAAAATAAATAGTTACTGTCTATCGAATGCTAACAAATATCACATTCAATAATGGCCCAGGATACAGTCAGAAAAATAATATTGCAATTTCTATTTATTATGAATATGCTTATGGCCATATGTGTTCATTTTCTAAAATATACGTAGGTGTATGAATTGTACTTACTTACAATTCCTCATTTTAGACATGGACCCTGTTTGAAAAATGTTGGACATCTTCGTAAAAACAGCTGTTTTGACTTCTGTATTATTCATTCTCATTAAAGTGACAATGCATAAATTAAAAGTTCAGCATCATTTTTAAGTGAGCATCACGGTTTTCACCATGAAGAAATAGATTCTGCCACACTATTAAGTTAGTAAAGTAAAAAGGCAACAAATATTTTCGAACAATAAGTAACAGAAATTTCATAAGCCACTGCATATAACAAATAATCAACAAAAAACAATTTCTCTTTCGTAATTGAAATTTTCAGCCATTTCCGCAAAAGTTTAAAATATTATGAGTGTAACTTTTAAGTATTAAATTATGAAAAAGCTGGACTATTGTCATTATCATATTATACTAATGCATTAACTTCTTTAAGATTTCAAAGACTTGATTAACAATTCAGTACATATATGAGAGAAGTTGCTATCGCTAATGATTGCACTCGATCTATCACAAAAGAGGTACTCAAGGATCCGTGTTAGGCCCTCTACTTTTTACAATGTACATTAATGATTTGCCGGGTATTTGTTGAAAAGCTATGCCCTGTTCACTTGCAGAGGATTTGAGGCTTCTGGCACTTTCTACTGATTCACTTTTCGATGATTTTACGCTTGTTGAAGACAGACCCGTAGAAAATAAGCATTCCTTAGTGTTAAAAATTTCCATATATTGGATTCTTAAATCATCAAATTGGTTTTTCATCCAAAGTAAAAACATTTGGGCTTATTATTATTATTATTATTCATGATCTATCTTAGAAATATCATAATAATTTTATATAAAATTGCATAAAAATACCTTATTGAAGCTAAAACGATTTATATCATTCAATACGCACTGGAAAATTTAATTGCAATTAATTAATTCTATGATATTGCCATTAATTATGTATGCTTCTATAGCGTACTGTTCAAACGTATCTATGTTTGATAACTTATCACGATTTCAGAGCAGGTGTACTCGTTGGATATATTCATAGCAACAATATCTTGAAAGGTTTAAAATTTTGGTCGTACTTTGAAAACACTTACTTTTCTGAATAGAGTTATTTAAATAATCGAATTACATACTTCCATTGTTTAGGATTATTAGGTAAATAATTTTTCAAAGCCTATAAAATTACTTATGGATTAATGAAGCCAAGGCCTTTTATGTGAAATTCATCACCCTTCCTGCATAGAATATTTCTTCCTGAATTCCTAATTGAATTGGGTACATATTTTAAACATTATTAAATAATTAATCATTTCCTATTTAAAAACTTACAATATTAGTTTAAATTTTCATGTATGTATAAAGCTTACAGTCTTATTAAGAATCATCATGTGAGCCTTCCGTCATATTTTGTCATAAAAATCAGGTCATTTTTTTACGGTCATATTTCTGGTTGCCCTAGTAATAATTGAACACTATACTATCAGATATCCGGTATATTCAATTTACTATCCGGATCCCATCCCTACTAACATTTGATCATTACAACTTCATTCACTTACTTCAGTTTTTTTGCTCAATTTGTTGTTGTAGGCTGGGTAAAAAATACTGTCATGCTAGGTAAGGAAATATGATCGACTTAGTTTTCAAAGTCTATTGGTCCCATTTCTTAAATATATATGTAATAATGCTTTTCATTGTTATGGAAATTTCATAATACATTACTCCTTCCTATTCGGTGGTTGATCGTTGTTTAATGATATTTTCCAATTTAAGATCCCCTTGAACACGTAAATATCTCTTATATGGATTTCAGTGGCAATAAACGTTAAGCTGTCTGGTGTTAATCTTATTTGTCATCAATACAAAAGCAGAAAAAACAAAACGGATTAAGTTGTTGTAATCATATAAGAATGCAAAGCTCATTTTTACAAAGTAAATAATATTTACTTAGTATTTTAGCACATGTACAATTATTAAATATCAAAAACTTACTGTATGTTGTATCTTTAAAGTCAAAACCGTTTTGTCCACATTTTCAAATAATTTTCTCCGAGTCTATTGTTAATTTTTTTTTAATGCGATTTTTGCAAAAGCTTTCAAAATCTTCGTATACTTAGTGTTTAGATAATAAAGCGGTCTAAAGCCCATGACAGTAACGATTTTTGTTTTCTGTAAATAGAGTACCCAAGTTCTGTTCAGGAGCGCTGGGTCGAAATGAAAGAGAACACACTTCTCTATCCAGTGGTTTTATCAGATTTTAGACATCTATATTATATTTTTGTGAAATTATCACATAATGAAAAAGTTGTCTGGATTATTTAGGGATTGCTTTCAAATCAAACACACGAATTTCTAAAGTAATTACTTGAAAGTTTACATAAGACCTCATATAAATAGTTCAGATGTTTTATTATCTATGATAATGAAAATCAATAAATCATGAGAGATAAAAATGAGCTTGTTGCATCAATATGGATAGGGTTAGGAGATAAATGTTAAAAGTACATTTAGTTTTTACTCAATAGTCATTGAGCATCCATAAAATATGATACTATAATTTTAACACCTAACTGTACATAATGTTGAAATGTTGCGTCTAGCACCGCTAACATTTTGCAAAAACGAGTTTATTCATACATAAGTAATGTATTGCAATGTGCATGATTTCGCAATCAATAGAGCAAGTTAAATATTTAATTGCATTTAGTGAACAATTTCATTAATTAATCAAATTCGCAGCTTACAAGACTTCAAATATTTCCCATGTATATTTTAAATTTCCTTCTAGTTTGTAAAATTCTACAAGAAATTAGCACTCAAATTCATCAGAAAAATGTTTCTGTGATATTTTTCACTTCATTGATCAAATAATTATAATAAATTGCTATAAGATCTCAAAATAGCATTTTTTAAATTTATAAGCTGATGACATCTATCGACAAATTGAAAAATTGAATTGTCTTCAAATTGTAAGAGAATGGCATTTAAATTTCAACTGAGAAAAATTCATCAATTTTTTCCCAATTCCACTAAGTAACTCAATTTTTACTAAAAGAAATAAATTTGAAATTTTACACAAAGGACGTATTCGTGGTTATTTCAAAACATACATTTTGATCATGGTTTATTTACGCATATGTATTATTACATTTAGGGCATTCAATTGAATTGAATGGAATGTGCATGTAGGTATGCACTAATGTATGCATGTATATGTATGTATGCGTATATATATATAAAATATATACGTATATGTATATATATATATATATATATATATATATGTATATATATATATATATATATATATATATGATGTCCCATATGTTTCGAATTAAACATTCTAAAATGTTTGAGAGCCTCTTCAGTAGAAGATTTTAACATATCATTGTAGTTATTGACAATTCCAATTTAAAGTAATAACTTAAATATATTTCCAAATGTAAGTAGAAGCAATGGGTTATAGAGAAAATTGGGGAATGAATACATAAGTAATTGAAATTCCTGCATATATTTTCAAAGAGCTTTTCGAAATTAGCTTGTAATTTTTCTTATTTATGAAGTTACAAATAGTTATATATATATATATATATATATATACAGGGTGTTTCAGGATTAATAACCCCTCTTTGACTATAAAATTTCCCGCAAACCGAAACAATAAATCGACAAGAATACAAAATTTTATTTTCTATATAATAAAAAACATATTTATTCAACATAACCACCATTTGAGTTAATATATGCAAAACAACGATCAGTAAAATTATCTACACTATTTTGGAACATTTGCACGGTAATGGATTGGATTTCATGGCGAATTTTTTCTTCTAGGTCATCAATATCTTGAACGGTGTATAAATAAACTTTTTCCCGTATTTACCCCCATAAGAAATAATCGCAGATTGTCAAATCAGGTGATCTTGCTGGGTAATGTGCCAAAGAACGTAAATTAAAACGGTTTGGTCTGGACCACATACAATAACGCAGGAGCTACCGAATAATGAGTACATGCTAGACAACGGTAGATTATTGCACTTTCAAAACTTA
>CABFPE010000034.1:244608-262512 GCA_900660155.1 Hofstenia miamia | reverse complement strand
ACGGTGTATAAATAAACTTTTTCCCGTATTTACCCCCATAAGAAATAATCGCAGATTGTCAAATCAGGTGATCTTGCTGGGTAATGTGCCAAAGAGCCCCCTCTACCAATCCAGCGGTTATTAAACTTGCCATATAAATAATCTCTGACAGATGTTCCAAAATGAGCTCGAGCTCCATCAAGTTGAAATATCAAGTTTCTTCTTTGGCGGAAATATGGCCAGACATCTTCCTGAAGAATAGTAAGGAAAAATTCACTATTAACTGAATGGCGATACGTTCGAAAACCAACCAAGCCACCATGACCACATGCTGAAAAACACCAATGGAAGGAGAATGCATTATTCAAGTTCACATGACCATTGACATGAAAAATAATGCGATGAGTAAAGTTAGGATTATTTCAACTTGAGTTAAAACGAAATGGCAAAAATTTAATCGTGCTTCAAAATCTTTTGGCTTCAGTTCCTGTTTCTTTTGAGGTTTCCATTTTTTGATGTGACTTTTTTTAATCGCTCTATTGATACTGGATACAGATACATTTAATTGACTAGACAATTTTCTTTGTGATGTTCCTGGTTGGTTTGCGATTATTTTTTTTAATTTTTTCAATGGTATCATCACCACTAGCGGAAGTTCGAGCACCTTGACCTGGCTTGTTTTTGTTTAAGGAACCTGTTTCAATTAATTTTTCTTTCCAACGTTTAATTTGTTGAGTATCAGGAACTGGAGTGCCATATTTCTGCTTATACTGTCGAGCAGCTTCTTTCAAATTTCCAGAAGTTACAGCCCATGAAATAGCATAAACTTTCTGTTCATTTGTGTAATTCATCATGTGACTTTATTGATAAATCAGAATTAATATTGCAGTCAAAATGAATTTATTTAAAAATATTTAATCAATATATTTTGACTTATCAGTGACCATAGATTTAATGAATATATTTTGACTTTTCATAGATTTTTGTTATCAGTGATTTGTTATATCTCAAAGAGAGCTTATTAATTCTGAAACACCTTGTATATATATATACATATATATATATATATACAGTATATATATATATATATCATGGCGTACTTTAACACAGGCCTTGGAGCCGAGAATATTACAATATTATCGAGGGCTGGCTGTAATAAATATTAAATTAACAAAATTCGTATTGAAACATACAATATTCACATAAAACATTTAAAAAACGATTAATTTGAAAATTTTAATTTCTTTCTAAAGGAACTAATATAAAAGATTTTACAATAATTATTGAGTAAAATGTCAGACAAAGTATTAAAGGCAACACTGTAGTCAAAATCAAATGTTTCACAAATTTTCACAAATAACCTTGTTAATTTTTTCCGGCTTAAATTTTTCGAAAGTGAGATAGGCAAATATTGTGTTAAAGTACGCCATGATATATATATATATATATATATATATATACAGTATATATATATACAGTATATATGTATATATATATGTGTGTGTGTATTGGTTAATATCAATGGTTCTTCATAACCAAGTTAAGTAGGAGTCATTTGGAAAGAGCCGTAATTGAGGTTGATGGAAATGCTTTTTCAAGTTGTGTGATGTAATGATTATGAAGTGTTGTGATTATTTAAAGTGAAACTAATTGTGATCACTGGAGTAGATCCCCCTCCAAGAATGTAAAAACATAAAAAAATTACAACCATTTTTGTTAATTTAAACGAGTAATTAAAGTAATAAATGAATAATGGAAGGTTTTAGCTGTGTAAACGAAACAAATCTTTTCAGTGGAGGAGCTGTTTGTTTGAAAAAAATTAAATGTTAAAAAAGTGATTCTGTATTTTGAATCCCCCTTAGAAAATTCTGAAGATCTGCACCCCTGATAGTGACCATTCGCTTATAGCTTTCAGATTAATGCAATCTAAAATTGCTCTTGTCCCGAATGCTATTACTTTGTTTTGCCATTTAACCGTGCTATTCATTAATGCATTTTTAAAAATTCCAATCTAATACAATGGTAGATTATTTCAAAGAAGGTGAGTCCGATTAAAAATCTTAAAGCGATTCTGTGGGCAGTAATTAATTCGCTAATAATTTGTAATAATGTTTGTAATAAATGTATATGTAGTTCTTAATAAAAATAATTTGTTAATGTCAAATGACACTAGTTTTGAATATAAAAAATCAAATGATTGCTTAGAAATAGTTATAGGTAAGAAAATTACAAGAGAAACTATATTTCAAAGTTTTAAAATTTTTAGATTAAAATTTTTTCACTGTTTTCAAAAGAAATTATTGCTCCGTCTGATATTAATATTAGAGAAAAAAATACTTTCAGATAAAAGCAGTGCCAGATCTGCAATTTAATTTAACTGAATACACAATATTTTTATATAGTTTGTAATCAGTGATAATTGAAATAAGCTAGATAGAAAATTGTCAAGTAACAGCTATTGATTGTATAAACTGAACATTTTAAGGAGACAAAATTGAATGTTGTTTTACCAAATTGCTAAATATAAAACATTATTAGTCGCAACAACCTGTCAATGACTTAAACAGATATAAACCGTAAGAACAAACAACAGACAGACAGACAGAAGATGAATGTGTTTTTAGCTGCGTGTGTATGTAAGTACATGTCATTCCACAGAAGTCTTGTATTGATCAATATGTTATATTATCTAATTTAGGTTTATTATTTGTGCAACTACAAGCGAAAGGTATAAAATTTAGTTTTTTTCTCTTAAATCTTCTGGTATTTAGATTATATTGAAGAACGAATTTTTCGTAAAGCAACATGGGAATCGCTTGAAGAATTTTGTGAGTCAAAGAGCATGCGACTTCCTCAACATTCACAATTTTTCATTAATTTTCTTAAAAAGAGGAAGAGCTTTAAGAAAGCAAAAATGAGTTTCTTACCTGTACAAAATGGTAGGCCGAATTATTAATGTAGCGTTTTTAATTCAACTATAAGTCATTTCTAAAAGCCGCTTTCGATTAAGAATGTTAAATTTCTAAAATCTGATATTTAATTCTTGCTGTTTAATCGCCAGTACAATTTTACTGCTCATTCCGAATTCCTGGTGATGAAAACAAACGGCTCGTATAGCCATTATTCTGTTCGACTCTTATTAGGAATTGTCTCTGCACTTTTCATATAAATGGTTTCTTTTAATGTATTGTGAATATGAAGGAATAAAAACGCTAATCTGTAGTTTAACAAACTGCAATTAGAAAAATCTAAATTCAAAAACTGGTGTTATATTGCACTTTAATGAGGCTGAATGCATTATTGAATGTAATTTTTATCAAAGTAGACAGTTTTTTATGATTAGAATCAATTGTTCCAAAATCACCTTTCAAACGTTTCTTGTAATCTTGATTAAAGTTAATCACAAGTCAGTATGCTATTTTTAAGCAATGTTTTTTTGTAAATGCATTTCTTATTTTTACCTGTGGCATACACTATATTCAATTCATTATAAGTTTTTAGAAAAATCGGATAATTGCAGTTTTGTAAAAATTGAAAAGGAGTTGTCATTAGTTCAGTTAAGATGTGATTATGAAGTAAATACCTCGTTCCTCATTTGTCAAAACAGTTCGGCGATTATGGAAGTAGAAAAACGTAACAATCATCTTACTGGTTCCAGTTCATCTGTTAGTGCTTCATCCACTCGTAAGTTGGTTTATAAATAGTTAGTATATGGAAATGGCGTTTGTTTTTATCATTTTTTATTTATCAGTTTTTAGTAGTTAAATTTAACTGTGGAATTTAGTAGGCGATGAAATAACTTTCTATGTAGTAAATATATTGGTAGATAAGTGACAAATAGCTATTTGCAAACTACTCTAATTCACGCAGGATTTAGTCTTGATAGAAACCGTTTGGATATTCACGTGAATGCGATAGATTAGAATTAGTGTAGCGATCTAAAGCTAGAAGCGTACATGCAATTTGGTATCAATTGGGGTGACCCTAGTTCTCTATAATCAATTTAAGATGTACGTTACTGATATCCTTCTATAAATGTTAACTTTATCAATTGCATCTGTACTAAATAACTCATATTACACTTGAAATTTGAGGACTCGGTTTTATAAAAGTAGTAACATAGGATTTTGCCTATTTTTAGTGGATTCTTTAGTAATATAAGTGTAGATAAAAAGGCACATGCTTCCAAATATGTTTCGCAAATTGTTCCAAACTTTCATTTATAGAAGCTCTAGGAAAAGTTTTTTTGATACAAATCGTGATGAGTTACCGGAAATTGAAGTTGGGACAGCTTCAACTGGCCTAACAAAATTGCATTTGCACCTGTACATAATATTTAAAATATCAACTTTTTGATGCACATTATGTTGAATCATCTAAGGAAAATTGTTAGAACTTCTTATCTCATTTTTAACAGATTTTATGCATTTCATGTTAATCATAAGTGGAAATTGAAGTTGGGGCAATCGTTGTAATGCCTCACATAAATGTAAGTATTTTATCAAAGTGTGAAATACAACAACAAAAGCGGAAAATATGTATTATGAAATATAAAAAATTTCATTAAAGATTGTTTCCAATATTTTATATTGATTCCACGAGCTGCCAGGTAGTGACTCATACAAAGCCAATAGTTTCTGATCAAGAATTGTGTAAAATTCTTTTTCTATAGTAGTCCAAAGGTTTGAAAGATTGGACAGCTGCGTATCATTGACTTTTTCTTTAAAATTTCCCGTAAATTTTCAATAGTATTTGTCAGATGACTGTCCTTGCCATTCTGGAAAACATGACTACTCTGTTATCAGCAAGAAATTGGACTTTATCACGGGTTGTGTTTCCCGGGGCTCCATCATGCTAATAAAGAGAATTGCGAAGTAAAAAAGGAAGATTTTCACTAAGAAACTCATAATAACGCTTTGCTGTCATATTTCATTCCACTTTGACAATCTTTCTAAAACCTGATGCACATGAACGCCCAAACCGTAAATTTTCATCCTCTGTTTTAGAGCTTTCAGGGTATATTTGGAATGAAAACACCAAAACATCCCTGCGGACCGTTAGACAATTACACGTCGACGTGGAAAAAGCTCAAATGTTGAATCGTCACTAACTTTTACTTTAGTCCAATTTTGGATATCGTTTGAAGAAACTTCAACAAAATTTTTGACGTCGCATTCTTTGAAAATTCTATAAAAATTGCTTCGGAGTAGCAATTCTAGTAGCTGATAGTCCCCTCTTAATTAAAATATTCCTAACTTTACGAACTGTATCTTTGTTCCCATCGCTCAAAATGGCTTTTAACTNGTATGGCGCCAGTGGAAAGAATAATGGTCGACTCAAAAATAGCGATTGATATGTACTACCAAGTCAGGACAATGGAAATACTGGGGATAACCGACAATCTTGAAGAGATAGGAAACCTATACATAAAATGTAGTATGAGGCAAACTCCAGAGCATCTGAAAAGTATAATGGAAGTATNTTGAAGAAACTTCAACAAAATTTTTGACGTCGCATTCTTTGAAAATTCTATAAAAATTGCTTCGGAGTAGCAATTCTAGTAGCTGATAGTCCCCTCTTAATTAAAATATTCCTAACTTTACGAACTGTATCTTTGTTCCCATCGCTCAAAATGGCTTTTAACTGATTGGCATTAAACAACACATTAGCTCCAGCAAGTTGTAGAAGAATTCTTTGGGGGCTTTTCCTGGGCTATTTAATGAAGTAAATGTACCACAAACCTTATAAATTTTGATGATTCGAGCTACTGTTGATTTTGGAATCTTTAGGTTTTCAGAATATGGTGTGGCGATGCTCATTCTGTGATGTTTGATTTAAGATGCTCTTATTGCGTTTGGGATAGTTTTCGCCATTATGTATAGGGAAAAACCACTTTAATAGTGTAAAAGCTTATAAGTTATAATTGAAACCTATATTGGACTTGTACATAATATTAATTTGACGAGAATGAAAAATTCCAATGAATGCCCCAACTTCAATTTCCGTGTTGAAATAATGCTTAAAGTACAAAACGTTGAATACAGGATGATAAATTTACGTATTGCAAAGAAAAGAAGTCCAGTTGTTGATTTTGATGTAAAATAGTATTCACTTAAACTTTGGTATCCCATTAATTTCTTCTATGTATTGATGTAATTTTGCACCGCCAGTTGTAACTGCTCAACTTCAATTTCCAGTACTATAGGAAAACACTGGGAACATACAAGAATTGTTAACATCACTGGCGTTTTAAAGCATTTCTAAAGAAAAGCAATTTTTTAGTTCTTTCATGCAATTGTCTCACTAGCCTCAAGTTATTTAAGGACTTTAGACCCAAAATGTAAATGTGTCATGAAGGTGGAATCTTGTTGAGATTCTCAAACCCCACTCGAAAACAATCTATTCACGGACCAGCAGTTGTCCCAAAATATTACTTTTGAACTCTAAAGAATCCATTTTCTTTACAAAATGAAATAAAAAATTGGACACTAAAATATCTATTTTCGAAAATTTATTATGCGTTAGAAAATTAATTGAATCTTTCCAAAATAGCTTTGATTGATCGTTCAAAAGTATCATCTCATATAACATGTGCCTAAAACTAATCTGTTTTAGAATCTATTAAGGACGTAATTCGTCCTGTGCCAGTTATATAGCTATAGTGTTTCTACTAAACTAAATGCGTCAGGTAAACATTGTAAGATGTGTATAATCAATCCATTAAAAAGCTTTTTCAAGAACAATACCCATATTTTGTATGTTGTCAAGCAGTTTGCATTGCTCACAGCTTGGCTTTGCTGTGCCATAGCTTTGTTTGCTTATATTGAGGTTTTGCAATTGGCCTATGCTTTACGATATGTTTTCAGATTCGAAAAAAAATACTCATGCGTTCAGGACATAATTGTTTAACAGCAATATTTCACTCTAATGATTTATCCATAACGAATTGTTTAGTAATCAGTACGGATTCTGTAAGCAGTCAGCAGCCTATACAGAGATCTTCAACACCGTCCTCCTCAGTTGCAGCGACCGATACCTTAGCTGAGCAATCTTCTGAAACTACTCTTTTCTTATCGGAACCGTCATCTTCAATTACACCATTTTCATCAATTGAAACGACGTCTGTAGCAGCAGGTGCAACACCTGGAGAAACTACGTCAACAGAAGAGTCGTCACTGGGATCGACTGAAACACTAGTTCCAGTCTCGTCCGTGGTGTCACCCGAAGTATCGTCGACTGAAACACTAGTTCCAGTCTCGTCCGTGGTGTCACCCGAAGTATCGTCGACTGAAACACTAGTTCCAGTCTCGTCCGTGGTGTCACCCGAAGTATCGTCGACTGAAACACTAGTTCCAGTCTCGTCCGTGGTGTCACCCGAAGTATCGTCGACTGAAACACTAGTTCCAGTCTCGTCCGTGGTGTCACCCGAAGTATCGTCGACTGAAACACTAGTTCCAGTCTCGTCCGTGGTGTCACCCGAAGTATCGTCGACTGAAACACTAGTTCCAGTCTCGTCCGTGGTGTCATCCGAAGAATCGTCGACGGAAACACTAGTTTCTGTATCTTCTGGATCAACTGGTTCTTCCGTGGAAACTGCAGATGGTGCCTTCAATACAAATTCATTGTCAACTTCTACAGGAAGATTAGATGTTCGCCTTAACAATAATAGCACAGTTGCCAATTAAATTTAAGTTTTGTAGTTTAGCAACAATAAATCTAATCCTAATTTCAATCGTTTTGAATGTTACTATTTCCGTTTATGGATTATCCAAATTTAAATCTGTAACACATGTTTTATTGGGGATTGAGGAGTTTCGTATTGTTAATTGCATATTGCCAAGTTCAGTATTAGAATGGAAATTTAAGATTAGGGTCCATAAATACGCTGGTTGAAGTTAACTATCTGCTTCCATTGTATTTTTTCGAAGAAATGAGCAAATTTTGAGCTTGTTCGAAATAATAATAAATGGAACACTCGCGTTCTATTCAGTTCTGGTGAAAAGCGGGGTTTTAATATCGAAAACTTTTCTTATAGCACCATCATTGCCCTAGTGGAAGTTTGTTTTTGTTGATTGCAATCTCGTTTGCATGGGAAGAGTTGTACAATAGCTCCGCAAGTCTCCAAAAGTGATTTTGGTTGCTTAAATCAGACGAATGTATAGATATTAAATTTGGTGTGGCGAGAAAAACTTTCGATATCTATTTTCAACATTTTGAAAAAATGCTCGTATTTAGTCAGTCAAATTTACAATCGATGTTAACCACTTCAGAAAAGCTTTGGAATCCTCTGAATGCGAGTCTAGTGGACAGCTCGGGCTTACATGCAAAGCACATTGCCTCTAGCGGTATTGAATTAAAATTACTTGATGTAACCAGAAAGCCGTTATGCCTAAATACAAGGGCTTGTAATTACGAACTCATTTTTCACTCGAGTCATGACTAGTGCAATCTTCAATTGCCGAGTCAACGGTATTGCATGTTAAGTAGTGATTGTCATGCATTTTAATCAGTCATAGTAAATCTGCGGACACCTGTAATTTAGTATTTCTATAGGCTAAAAAAATTATGAAGACCAAAAGCGTTTAGTTATCGAAATTATATACCTGCCTTTTAAGGTTATATTTTAGGTACTTTAAAAATAACTCAATTATTTAATATATTTACGAAATATTGTAAATTCTAATTCAAATATCTCAGTGTACACCAAGTTTTGAGTCAATGATTTCTAATGTATTTAAAGTATTGGATTTATTCGATATATTTCTTTGTCTATCCACTCTTGAAATTTATTCTTGTCTGAGAATCTCGAAGAATAGGGGAAAAACAATTCTGTTTGGTCTGAACTGCGAACCGAAATTCTGGCAACAAAAATACCGTAAACATTTACAGAAGATTTTAACTCATTTTCCAGATTTTGAATCTCTGACAAGGTAGCTTTGATCTCAGATCATACTGTGATGGAATCTCGAATAATTTTAGAATTCCCGGGGTTAGCAACCTTAATGTATGCTTAAGCTCTCGATGCAGTTGCCGTCAAAAACCAGTTTAAGAGCTTTTGCTGCGAGGTTTAATTGGACAACAATTTCATTAAGTCCCGTTTCTGATAGACTTATCAAGAAGTTACATTAATGTACATGTGGACCCCACTTTCATCAATGCAGCACTAAATGATAGTTAATGAAAATGAAAATCTATATTGATGAACCCTTCAATTGTAATGTTTTAAGAATTCAAAATTTTTAACAACACTTAATCATAATATTTTCAGTCCTATAAGATAGAACTCCGGTCTTATGCACCTATTGCCGTGTACCATATAGTATTAGTTTCATTCTTGCAAAAAGCTTACAAGCAATCGCGAACATTAGTGAAGCACTATAATCCAAAAATACGCATATTTTTCAAAAATCAATGTAATTTTGAGATTGAATTAAATATAATTAGCAATTTTATCGGGTATGGAAAAAGCAGTTATGCGCATACATAAAACAATATTTTTGAATTTTTATTCAGAGCAGCATTCTATTTGTACAGAAGGATTTTTATTGTTACTTATGATTCATACTTTTTAATTTTAGCACGTTTCATCACAAATGTAAATAACTGTTTGCGTATTATTTTGTGATTAATTTGCAATTATAATTTACATTTGAGTTTGTCTTTCTTTTAGTCTTTTAGTTGACCAGTGTTTTTAACCCTCAAACTACCTTTTGACTACATTTTTTTTAGAATTGAAATATATTTAATTACAATGGGAGAATTGATTAAATTTGTTAGATATTTTGTCTCCCTCTATGTTTTGCAGCATGTTTTACCGTGATATTTTGCTATATTAGTATAAACAATATTTTCAAGTGTTGTGAGAAAAACAACTTTTAAATGCCAATTGTCTACATTTTGTTGAACAGTGTTATTTTGACAAACTACAGTTATCACTACAAATTGTGTTTTTATATTATAAATCTGCAAAATAACTTCAACTTAATCTTTTCACTGCTTTTCTGAAAAATGAGACACTAAGAAAGATTAACTTTTTTTCAATAAATGAAATGTTATCAAGAACAAGAAAGCAAAGATGATTATGATATAAGTAGTGACTCAACTGCAGACGCTAGTGTCATGGATGTTTCAACCATATTGCAATATCGGGAGGAATATAACAATGGACAATTTTTTTTGCCTCTCATGAGCTTGCAGTACTGCTATTGGAAAAAATCTTTCTCTTCTGGGTACACTTATAGCAAACCGCAAGGAATTTCGCAACTTGTTGAAGTCAAGACTACGTACTCCACTATCATCCAATTTTTTATTTGACCATGTCAGCAAGATTACGGTATGCTCATATGTTCCAAAGAAAAGTAGATCAGTAATATTGTTGAGCACAATGCATGATCATGATCATGATACTATTTATATAGGGGCCTATAAGACTACAACAAAAGAAATGGTGGCACAGACAGAGTGGATGCTGCAGTTAAAGAATATACCTGCAGACATAAGGTTAATTGCTGGCTTCTACTGCTTTTCTTCAACATCATTGATTGGTCATGTTTAAATGCATTTTTTCTAATGAAAAGGGATGTATATAAGCATAGACAAACGGTTTTTTCTAAAGCAATTGTATATGACTTTATCAAAGAGAAATATCTAAAAAAAGATTAAATGAAAACGTACATTTACCACTGGCTGTTCAAAATGCTGTTTACAAAATGGGGTTTCAGAGAACTTCATTATCTGCTTCTATGTCAAATGGAGAAAACCTTAAACATCAGGGAAAAAGTCAGGTTTACACGTCCAAAAAGTGAAAGTCATCTCAGAGAAGTTTGCAGTTTGTCAGAAAGTGGCATGTAAGGAACATCACACTGAAAAAAAAACATTATTTTATTAGCCTTATGCTATGTTGTGTTTTAAATACAATTTTTGGAACTTGCTCAAAAATAGTTTTGTACAAATTGTGGGAAATATTTGCAAAAAATCTACATCTGATTGAATGATACTGACTAAAACATGTGTCAGCTAACAGTTAAAGAGAGTTACTAATAATAATAAATTGCATAAATTTATTGCAAAATACATGTCTACAAAATGAAGAGAAATGGTAAATTAAAGATGTAAAGTTATGTGGGATAATGAGGGTTAATAACAGGGAAAAGAAGATAAATCATGATGCGATTGAAATGATTTTTGTAAATTCTGACTTGCATTGTCATTTGAAAAGATCAGTTTTGATAAAAAGCCCTGCTGTGTTAAGATTCATACAATTTTTACAAAAAATTATACAATTTACTTTTCAGAAATTCGCTACTATGTATATATATGTATATATATATATATATATATATATATTTAATGTCAAAAATGTTTCGCTTAACAATTTTAGCTTTAGTGTTAAGGGAGAAAGATTAAGACTTTCATTCACAATTGATGTACAACAGTAGCATGGGGATTGATAAGAGAATGTGGCCCTCCCGCTTGCAATGTTATCGGCAAGAAACTGACAAATTTGGACTCCTTTACTGTTTTATATATTTTGAATGAAGTTTTCAATATCGCAATTTATCTGATACAATTAGGCCAATAATTCTTCAACTTAAGCTATTAGAATGTTCTCTTGCACAACAAATGCAAAGGTTAAGATTTCCATTGCGCAGTACCTTTCATTTTGGGAGGTGTATTGATTCTATAGAAATCGAGTTTCAAAAACAAAATAAATGCGTAGCATTGGAAACTTGGTGTATTAGAAAATTCTAATTAATCTTCAATGAGTATATATTCTCTCCAACTCTCCCCCCTGTGATGAATCCTGGCTACTCTACTGATGTCATATATTAGCACGATTTACAGTTTTTGGTAAACAATTCAAATCTCAACATCCAAAGTCTCATTAGTGCTTGATTTGACCAATTTTGAAGTATTCAAGCCGTAACAGAAACTAGCCCAGAGTGCTAGTATTTCAATTTCCTCCACATTTTTTGAATTGTTTCCAACTTGATTGTTGAAACCTAAATAATCTCTGCATTTTTTACAATTTGTAATATTTTCTATAAAAATAATTCACTAAATAACATAGATTTATCAAATCTGAAGACATCTCTGTATAGAGACATGTTTCCCCTTTCATTTTCATCCTTAATTTGCGTTACGGACCCCATTCACAACTTTATCCCTACTGCGCGGAGACATCTGACTTTGTGCACAGCACGTCTATTTGGGACTTGGGTGGTCCATTGGAAAAAAGAAACTTATTGAGTGTAGTTGTCACGGCCTTAGACCGCTTAACTTGAAAGCTAGTTTTGGAAAAATTTAATTTTTTTGCAGAATTGGACTTTCCATTAAAAAAAAAGTCTGTCTTAATTTACTTGAAATACAGAAATAATTTTCATCAAAAATTTTACCGCACATTTACCAATAGATGTGTCAAAATCTCAGGCTTCGAAATTTCATAATGGACCTAGACTTAGAGATAATTGTTTGAAAACGTGAACCAAAGATTTTTTCACCTTACATATACAATTGGCAGTTTCGATTAACAGAATGTTGTGACGGCTTGTATTTTATTATTAACGACGCTATATTAGTATACCAAACCATTTTCAATATTAAATAGATATTTGTGTTGATTAATTGTATATCAGTCTTTAAATATATGTAAGAAAATTCGAAATATTCTTGGCATTTTAGCCCATACTCAAAGCTATGTTCATGACTGATTCAAGAACTAATTAGATTTATTTTTTTTAGGATTACTTTGGAAATTGAGTTGGTTTCTCCATACTTATCATAAACAAGAGAGAGAGAACTTTATTCATATTTTTTCTTTTGCAAATTAAGAAATATTATGCTTGCAACAGCTAAAGCATACCCAATACACGATTAACCGCCAAATTCTTTATAAGTTCGGAATGTCTAATGATGTGACTAAAGCTATGACTCATTCAAATATAGAGGAAGATCAAAGTTCATACTAAATTCAAGCTGTACAATAAACGCAAGTGCTTGTGTGATTGCATTGGTCCATACAGATTAACTAAAGCATGTCTCTGACAGATTGGAAATCCATCTAGCTTCATTCTAGTGCAACTAATTTATATTAAATGAAATTGGAAATACATCTGACCTAACTATTCATGGAAAAGAAATGAATGGAAAACAATAACCATAGAATCCATCAATGTTCGAAAAAGGAAATTCGAATTAATAAGAAAAAGTTTTCAGCGTGTGCTTCCCTACAAAGCAAAAGTTGCAAATTCATCCATTTGGTGAGTTTGACGTACAAACACATATTGCTCATATGGGGTGATTGTGCAATGGCAAAGTTCAATAAATAGGTTGACATTATTGAGACTTTTATAATTATTAGATGTAGCACCCGATTCACAACATTAAATTAGATCAAAGTGCGCATCAATTACTTCCATATGTAAATGACACTTACAAAGTATAACTATTGTTCTTAATTACATATGCATTTATACATTACATCATTTGAGTAAATGAAGTGTAGTCCTTTTTTTCTGTCTTTAGTTCAAATCTTTAACTGACTTTTTAAAGCTAAACAGCATTAAAACCCTCAAGGTTTGAGTTTTTATCAAATGGGTAGTGTATGTGCTTGTGCTCATATTTGATTGACAAAAACTAGAGAAATGTAAAAATTGTACATTATATATTTGTTTTTGCTTAGTAGGGAACGAAGGAATAATAGGATTCCCAACAAGTTTTTCGGTAATATATAAATCGATACTTCCAAAGGAATGTAAATATCTCAATTTAGAAAGACATAATTTATTTGCTTGAGCCTAGAATATATGCTTCTCTTCCATTTCTCAGTTAATCCTAAATAATCCAGGCACTTTATCAATTTGTAATAATTTCTATAAGAAATTCCTAAGGGCACACTCATTAAATAATGAAAATATGTAAAATCTAAAAACACCACTGGAGAGAGTATTGGAAGAATTTGAAAAAGTCTGTTCAATTAAAAAATAAGTTAAAACTTTCTCATACTTGAGCCACATGAAACTTTTTTTTCACAAATTTTCACCATAGCAGGGAAACACTTTTATCTATGGATGTGTCCAAATTTCCAAATGGCTTGGACAAGATTGTTTGTAAATGAGGACAAAACGTTTGAGGTTTTTTGGGCACAAACTAAATTCATATTTATAAAATTTTCATGAAATTATAGCATTAGGGATTTTCAGCATAGTATTACTATAATAAACTAGCAACCATCCTAATGCAAAAGTTTTGAGCTGATGTCGTTTAGACTATTGATGTTTTTGTTGAATATTGGTAAGCAAAGTTAGGATGCTCCCCACATTGTAAAGACAAAAAGTACTTAAGAAATGTGGAAAAGTCACAACATATTAGATTCTTCCAATTTGTTTTGAGCTCAAAATCTTAATATAGTTGTTCTTGGGGTAACAAAATTACCCCAAACTTAGTTTAACCCTTAATGCACATAAAATGTTTTTTTAAGAAGCAGAGGTGTTTCACATCACTACTTTTGGGAATGACTATATTATTAATATCATTTTATTGTTACCTTGCCTCTCATTTTTCAATGTTTTTAAATCGAATATTTATTTTTGTGTCTCCTAATAAATTAATTTATAAAAATGTTTGTTAAACGAACAATGGGCTTTAATGGGTTATTAATAATTCATAACCAAATCGGTGTTGCTCTTAAAAAATGGCCAACATATGGGCGGTATTAATTTTTCTTTGAATAAATTAAGTGCACTGGGAATTCTTAGAAACCTAAATTATATGCTTATTATTTAGGTTGACATAACTTTGTTAGAGCTAGAAAAGTAGACCTCGTGTGTATACATGTATTTAACCTATGTTATTGTAGACTTTGGCATAGCCTATTTTTCTAAAATGTCAACTTTTAACGCTTGAAATAATGAAATTAAACATTTGAATCAGTTTTTCCTGAGCTTTCAGGTAAGTAACATGTACACCAAAACTTGTGCCTTGCCTATTGATTGTATTAGGAAGGCTTTGAAAAAAAAGAATTACAGATCTAAGTATTATTGAACGTTTTGATAAATCGCCAAAAATTTTCTATTAATTGAAATAACAAGATATGCATGGACTCTTATTATTGTTTAATTGAATTCCACTGTGGATTTACCACTCTAAGAATCTTCATCATAGTCCAACTCTGTCCTCATAATCTAACAATAGTAAAAACTTCAGACAAAAATCAGTAGCCCAAAAAAATTCGCTGTTTATCCTGCTTTTTATATTAAAACAGCCGTACAATATTTATTAAAGAGCTTAAGAAAAATTCATTTATTAATTCATATGCATAGCCATTGTCAAGGTAGCCCAAACGCTTTTTGTTAATTGAAATATATTGATGTATATCACCATCAATTATAGTTTTTGTAAGAATGCGTTTAGTTCCTTTTTTCAACATATTATTTTAATTTACATAGTTTACTTATTAGTATTTGTTCTTATAAGACATTAAATCAACACATTTTCTTGCAGGAAAATTTCGAAATTTTAATCACAACCAAAGTAATCCAACCCTGGTCCAACTCTTAAAGAACTGTAATAACCCAAACTTTCAAGTTTTACTATTTTTGTTTCGATTTTCAAGATTTTTCGAAATGCATTTGATGTCCATCTTCTCCCTAAGGCATTTTTGAATGACATCAACATAGAATAAGCTCGAAAATATTATGTTCAGGTAGAAGAATGAATCTATTTATTGTGTTCTAGTTTTCAGAACAAAATATTCAAGGTCTAAAATTTGATAGCACGCACGATGCATTGTGAAACTGTATTTTAAAAAATAACTATTTATTTTAATATGATATATTTATTCTTTAAATAATTCAATTTTGTTAAAATAAACAATCGTTTAGTAAATAATCCACGATGTATTTGTTGTCTCAAAATGGGTATTGGAGTAACATTAATCATGCATTTGCTGATTTTAAGAGTTCTAGTTTATCAGGATATTTTGAAAAAATTTCATAATTTACAGAACAGTGTGTATAAATGAAAACACAAACATTCCATTTGAATAAAATACAATTTTGAATCATTTTTTTGGTATTAATCATTCATATTTTATATTATCATTCTCATATACACAAATGCAATGCAATACTTCTCGAAATATTGACCCAAGGTAACTTCTAAAAAGTAATAATTATTCATGATCTACTAAAGTACATAACTCTAATACACATCTACATAAGTGGGGTCACAATTGGTAATGAACTAACCCTGTAAATCCAGTGAATTACAAAAAAAATTAAGAAATAAATCTTTATGAAGTGCACTTGTTAAATTAATATAGTGCTTACACACAAACATATGTGTCTTTGGTATTTGATTCAAGCAAACAATACTCCAACATTAAGATTGATTAATCATGATAATGACGCAATATGAAAACTTTTTTACAAAATGGCAACTTGAGAATGACCTTGACTTATTGTGATATATTGCATATGCCACTACAGTTTTTAATTTAATTTAAGCATTTTAACAGAAATTTAAAATTTCAATGGCAGGAATGCCTAATTAACATGTACAGTACTGGAAATATGCATTTGGAATAAATAATGAACATTCATTGGATAGTGTGCCTAAAATTATAACTAAGCGTTACTTTGATTAAGAAAAGAAAATTTGTATGTCTAATACCATAAAATATGTAGAATAACATTGGCTATAAATTTTTAATCAAAATTAGAAAACTTGTATTGGGAAAATGTATTCGGCCATCTGAAAAAAATTTAACAAATGAGCAAATCCGAAAAAAATAAGATACATAAAATTAATAATTGATGCAATAGAAGCACTTAGCAACAAAATGGTCTCTTCTAATATTTTGTAGGGCGTCCTTTTTAGCAAATAACAGCTTCTAGTCTATCAGCAATTGAAGCAAAAAGTCTGTTGGGAATTGCATAAAATTTTTTCTTTATTGCGCTTCACAGCTCTTCAGTGTGAAGAATATGCTGTCCAATTGATATTTGACCTCTTTCCACATGTTTTCGATAATGTTAAGGTCTGGAGATTGGCCAGGTCAGTCAGCAAGGATAGCAACCCCATTATTGTAGAAGACGTTTTTCATTTCTTTTGAGGTATTACATGGAGCACTATCCTGCTGATATATTGATCACTTGTAAGGAGTGGCAAAAGTTCCTTTTCTAGAATCCGAGCATATTAAGAGCTTGGGAGAGTACTAGTGATGTGAACAATATTGCGAAATCCACACTTCGATATTGCACCCCATACCTTTGCAAACTTTCCACCATAATTTATGGTCCCCCGAGTAAGTTGAGGCAAGAATCTGAACTTCTGCGCAGTTGGTCTCTTTATCAACATTCTTTTTGATGAGTATAGCTCAAATCTTGGCTCATCTGAAAATATAACATTAGACTAATGTTCAGATGAATTGTCAATAAATAGGCTCAGCTCATCCGGTGTAATCTTTGCTTTGGGGTTAAGAATGGCTTTCTGGGTGCCACGAAAGTAATTGAGTGTTTGTTCTGGATGTTTCGCACAGTTCTTGGTGTCACAAGATGACCATCAGCCCATTCCTTGCAAAATTCCTCTGAAGTCTTCCTGGGATTTCGCTTTGAAAGGCACATAAGAGCTGATTGGGAGGTTTTGAATGTCTTTTTTGTCTTCCGTACTTTGGCTTGGGGCAATGATGTTTTTAGAAGTGAAACGTCTGATGATATCCCCGACAGTACTTCAAGGTCACCCTACAAGTCGGGCTATATTAAGTTGACTAATCCCTTCCAAATGTTTGGAGATAATTAACTCGCGGATGGCAAGAGGTCGTAACCAGGCATCCTATATGTCGAGGAAAGACTGTTGTTCGACATTTTCAATATAAATACACTAAAAAAAGCTCAACCAATGATTTTTTACAGATTCTCTGATTTTGTC
>CABFPE010000034.1:215637-234994 GCA_900660155.1 Hofstenia miamia | reverse complement strand
TTTGGGTTTAGAAAGCCCTTATATGGAAAGAGTATAATATTGGGAAAAATTGATGTTACTTATATTTCTAACAAAACACGATTCTTCAAATTTATTAATAAGTCTTCAGGTAAATAGAGTTTGCTTATAAGCACTTTGTACTCTAGCCTTAATTTTTTTATCAAAACTACATGTATTGTCTGGTTTGACTACCGGTTTCTTATATGTTTAAGAATAAAATTTAGATTTTATTGAAAATTTTCAATATGTTTTCACAACTAGTTCATTATATATAAGCATGCAATTTACATGCTCCATCATCAAATGCATAAAATATCATCTAACTTGTTTTATTGATTGGATGCAATAGAAAAATCACCATTATTTTATTGTGTTATATTAATTTTCTTCAAGTTTTAGATAAGAAATCAATCTATTCTGAAATTGATTCATACTTTATGTGAGTATGGTGAAGTTCTGGATCATAGACATCGAAGAAATTTTAAGAAATTATATATTTAAATATTTGCAGATTTTTTACCTTTGACGCATATAAGATCTCTTGAAACCTAATCTCCAAACCAGGAATTAATTGTCACTCAAATAATTTATACATTATTGTCTTTTTAGGAATATAAACTACAATTCAAAAAAATGGAATTGCAAAAAAATGTTGTACATTGTAATCTTATATGCATGAAAAAGTTAATTCACTATCTGAAGCCTCAACTTTTTGCAGTTATATCGTATCTTGTTTTGTATTTGATTTTTCTATATCCAATAGTGAAAATGGCATTATACGTCTAGCAGAGCGGTTATTGCCAAGCAATAATGTAATGGATTTTCTTTCCCAAAAACTTCTATTACAATTGTAGTAAGCATTTAAATAAATATCTTAATGTCTCTTAAATGAAAATTTTTTGAATATTCAATTGCACGTTCTACGTTGTGCAGAATTTTACTCAATATAAATTCATTAGGAAGTAATAAGTATGTATTTAGTCTATGTTTTCAATAATAGAGGCAGAGAGAATTGCTTATATAATATGTGAATTGATATAGAGACAGATAATACAGTCTGCTGAAAAAACTAGTTATGAAGCACTAGCTGAAGTTTAGCCTTAAATAGTTAAATAGTTGGGCAAAGTAACGCCATTATGCACATATAAGATAGAAAAACATAATTTTGCAAGGACGGAACTGTCCTTGATTTAAATGGGCTGGTTTGATTTGGGCTAGGTTGGGGCCTACATTTTTGTCGACGTCCATCTGTGCCATGTTGTAGCAAAACAGTTCAAGTCTTCACAGTGAGGGACCAATATAAACACAGATCGCATGAGGAGAAGCTGAAATCAACTTAGAGCTTAAGATAATAGTTCCAGCGCTCACCGCAATTTGATTTTAGAATGCTAAGTTATTTTTCGTGCTTGCTATATCATTTTAAAAGCATAACATGCAAAGAGTTTCATAGAAATTGAAAAGAAATAGAAGAATTATTTCTGCATATCTGATTGCAATTCACTCTATGAGAACAGCATTAGCGTTTTGTCTAAGTTTTTAAACAATTTTATTCAAGCCTATTAAAAAGTTTAGAAATCAAAGGATATTGAAGCATCTATTGGTAAATGGAATGTGCTCCAATGTAATAGTGAACATTTATGATAAAAATTCCACCTGTCTTTAGAAGTACTTGAAAGAATTTACTATATTCCAATGGAAATCTCGATTTTTAAAAAATTTTCGCTTAAATTATTCTGAGAATCAGGGGTCTAAATCCCCTTGGAGCAACAGCTAATCTCAGCTTTTTTTGTAGATAAACAACTCAAGCACAAGGTGTGCAAAACTAGAGGTCGTGGCCCCGCAGACTCGCCTACACAATGTCGTGACCGGCAAGACTTTAAAACGTAAATAATAATGTAGACATTTCTATCTCCTATGATGATTTCAGATTTCGAATATCTATATTAGTTCGTGAATTTAGATTTTTTTAAAAATCACAGATTTTATAAAATTCACTGTCATAGTCGGGTTATAGTGTCCCGAATTTATTTTGTTATCTATAGCGCTATGCATTCACTTTTATTGAATTATTTGTTATATTGAACCTCATTTTTCCCTTGTTTGTTAAAAATTATATTTAAGGCTAAGAGCGATATATGTTTTGGATAAACAGGACAAAATGATTTGTATTAAAGCTTGCAATATTTGCAAATTTCTGCAAAATTTTAATATCATGTCTTTGAACGTAACGTTCAGTTAATTGTAATCAGGAAATGCTTGCATTTGTATAAGCGTTGCGCACATATTTTGTAAGAAGCACGTGTTTAAATAAATGAACCTATATATAAACTGTAGTTTTTGTAGCAAAATCATTTACTACTGACTTGTTCGTATAGTATTCTTTCGACAATCCTAGAGAACATGGGAATGACTGGAGATCCAAATCATTGCATAGGCAATGTTGTTGACATTTTACGATGATGCAATTCAATCCTGATGATAATGATGACTGCAATGATTTCTGCTTCATAATACTAATAATTCCATACAAGACAGAAACTTTTTGAACTTTTTGGGAATGCTTTTTTACAGAAAAAGACATGTTTGCAAATTCTTTGTATTATTTTTACAGTTGTATAAAGTGATAGTGATTACAGCTTCTGGAAATGACTTATATGTTATCTTGTATTTCTCAACTAATTTTCATTTATCCTAGACTTGTTTTCAATTCATTTCCAATTTTGCAGAATGTAACAACTTTCATTAGGATTTATAGCTCTAGCTACTTATCTCAATAACAGTTCGTTACATATACAGTAACTAAGATACAATCTTCTATATCTTTTTAAATGAATAGACTATTTGTAGTATTCTTCAAAGTTTTCAAGCTATTTATCTAAAGAGAAATGTTGTATATACGTTGAAGCACACCAAGTTGAATGAAATTTTGAATACAATGCATAAGGTCTACTATTCAATTTCTTAACCAGAAAAATTTAGCTAAGAAATTCGAGGGGAGTTACGCACTACCTATAATATACTCACTTCTTTAATAATTTCATCTAGTTTGCTAAAGATGGCGGAGAGATCTTTTAATGAATTAAGGACTGTGGTTTGGAAACAAGGTTTTTTTAATAATCCACATTGATAAAATTAAAACATACTTAGTTTAGTTTAGAATGCTATATATTGGTAGCGCTCAAGACTTGCTATTAGTCTTAAAGGAAATGTGAAATGAAAGTGTTCAATATGTTAACAAAATAGAAAGAAATGATTTGTAATTCATCATAAAATTACTAACTTTGAAAACCTACCAGTACAAGTGTTTGAGCAGTTGCTGTAGCTTATTAAGATAATACTTTTACATGTTTTTGATTAGCATAATACTAAGGTAGTGTTAGACTGTCAACAAGAAACCAATTTATTAAATAATATTGAGCTAAGAATAAAAATTTTAAATCATATCAAAAGTATTCTATTTAAAAATGAAATTGTTATAAATTTTGCTATGGTTATATATCTTTTTGAGGATGTTGTAAAAAATATAAGGAATATCAAAATGCATGAGGCTTCGCAATTTAATAAAACTAAGATTTCTCAATAAATGTGTTTTGAAAATTAGCTTTCTTCAAATATATATATATATATATATATATATATATATATATAAGAGAGAAAGGGGTTTTATAATGCTAGTTGCAAGGACAGTTAATACAGGACTGCCAACCAACGGATTTGTGTGTAATTTTCAATAGGCTGAAAAATAGTAAAGTTTAAAACACTAAAAAATTTTACTAAAAATATGAACTTAGAAAAACATTCCATGTAATTTATTTAGCACTCAAAATACAAATTTTAATTTGCTCCAAATTTTCACTTTAGGCGATTCCTAGTAACTTTGCCAGCTTTGAACATGGCACTTGCTTTTTCTACCATTCCCTTCAAAAAACAGTTTGATACCGGTAATCATCGTGTAAAACTATTATTATGAACGTTTTGCGCTAAGAAAAAATTTCAGCAATACATTGAAAAATTCTTGATAATCAGGTAGAACACTGTTGACTGTCTTTAAATTTTTGAAAAAACAACAGACTTCTGAAAAAGGAAAGAAAACTTTTAACGGATACATTAGTTTACCTTTAGAAATTAACTCTGTACAATTTTCAATCTCAACCCAAACATCACTCTCAAGCGATTCCTTGTACGTTACATATCCAGCTATACGAAATAATGCACATCTTTTAAATTCAGAAAATTTGTATTTTTGATGATCAAACAGAGCAGTGTACAGAGCATTTATTTTATTGATAGTAAACTTTGAAGAGCAGCAATCCAATTGTAGGCAAGATAAGATAAGATATTTTTATTCAGATAATATTTTCAAGTACAAGACTGGTTATTATCTGAATAGCGTCAAAAATGATAACAAATAACTATAATATTTACAAAAAAATAACAAGACTACAAAATCTATTCTGTTCAGGCTATGGAAATTAATTGCGCGTTATTGTATAATCTTTATTGTAAAATTTGAATCCTAACCATTATAAGGAGGTAATTGATTTGTTATTTTAAAAAACTTTATCAAAATATTAAAAATAAAAAGTTGATTTGGAAACAGCAAGGATGACAAAATGTAATTTCTTGTTTTGGAGGAGTTTTTCTGACAAACATTCAATGCCCCTTTTAATTGTATTGTAAGTTTTTTTACTAATGATTCATTTAAACTTGAAAAAAGTGTATTTGTATAATTAAGATGACTCATGACTAAACCATGAAATAATTGAATCATTTTGGGAGAGGGTAAATGCTTAGCTACGTGTGATATTGTTTTAATACTCATTGCCATGCGCTTTAAAATTTCTTTTACTTGCAGCTTGTATGTTAATTTTGAGTCAATAATTATGCCTAGATATTTGAAGGATTCTTTAGGGGAGATTGAGGCGTTATTAAAAGTAAGTGAAAAATTTGGTAGTAATACACTTTTTCCCTGAGGATTAAAGATGCAAAATTCAGTTTTTTACAGTTGTTGTTTAGTTTGTGCATGTTAAAATATTTAATCAATTTTTCACAATTTTGTTCTACATTATTTATTGCTGATTTAAGAATGTATTTCCACTAAAAATGCATGTATCATCGGCGTATGGAATCAATTGACAATTCGTATGTTGCTGCATGTCGTTTACGTATATGTTAAAAAGTAGCGGTCCAAGAATGGTACCTTGCGGTTCTCCGTTTTTTATAAATAGCAAATTAGCGAACGTATTATTTAATTTGACGCACTGAATTCTGTTAGATAACTTGATATTAATTTAACGAAAATCCTAGCTTTTCTAATTTCATATATAAGATATCGTGATTAATAGAGTCAAAAGCTTTTGAAAGATCGAGACAGGTCACTGCAACAAATTGGTCAGAGTCAAGAGATGATCGCCAATTTTCGGTACCATACAAAAGAGCATCATTAGTTGAAAAATTTTTGCGGAAACCAAATTGTGTTTTTGACATTAATTGGTGTTTTGAAAAGTGGTCACTAATTTGATTATGTAAGAGTCGTTCGAAAATTTTACTTATTGGCGAAGTAATTGAGATCGGCCTATAATTAATAGCTAAAGTTACATCTTTCTTTTTGAAAACCGGAGTAATATATTCTTGTTTCAAACAATTTGGAAAGTTGTTTTGTTTTAAGGATTCATTGAAGATGAAATTTAAAGGTTCATCAATTATGGAGGCAGTTGCTTTTAATATCCAGGAAGGAATTTTAGATGGACCACTAGTTTTATTGGGTTTTATTTTATTAATTGCTTTAATCATTTCGTACGTAGTAGAAAAACGAAAAATGAATTGGGGTATTTTTTATTAATATTTGGTGATTGATATTTGATATAGGCTCCTTTAAATTTTCCCAAGTTAACAAATGTTTCGTTTAGTACATTAGTAATGTCACAATCATTTGTAAATGTGTTCCCATCCGAGTCTCTAATCTCCTCAATGATTGTAGATTTAGATTTTGGAGTGTTAGCAATCTCATGAATGAGCTTCAATTTGGACTTTTGGTTTGGTAAAATTTTGAATTCATTTTTATATATTTATTAAAAGATTTACGATTTTCAATATTTGATAAATTTCTTGCTTTTTTATAAGCTAAGAAATCTTCGCTAGATTTTGTCAATGAGAAATTTTTAAAAGCGTTGTTCTTTTCAATAATCAATTTTTTGCGCGTTATTCTTTTCAATAATCAATTTTTGCATAAATCAGTTAACCAAGGTTTAGATTTGTTATATTTATCGGAAGAATTTTTAAAATTTTTGTTAAGTAAGATCTTCTTTTCTGGACAGAAAATATTAAGGTGTTTTTCAAAGATTGAAATAAAATTTTCTATCATAGAATTAGTATCTTGTGCATAATACACTTCATGCCAATTTTCTAGTCAGCGATAATTTTAGTTTTTCAACATCATGATTATTTTTCCCCGAATTGTGGTACATTTCCTAACTATTGAATTTACTGGTTTCATTTTTATAAAGCTAATAGAAGTAATGCAATGATCGGAGAACGGACATTCAGCAGTAAAATATGTAAGTTTTGAAAAATCATTATCTGATATTATGAAGTAATCAATAAGCGTGCTACTCGTTGCAGTGACCCTTGACGGCGTAATTATATTGAAAATATTCAGATTAAACATATTTAGTAAAATGTCAATTTTATCTCGTTCTTTTTGGTCCAAATAATTAATGTTGTAGCCTCCCATTAAAACAATGTCTTTATTTTCAGAAACAGCTAGAACCAATTCATATTCCAATTGCTCAATGAAATAATTCGAATTTTTATATAAGAAACATTTATCAGTTGTTTTTTATATGTAGCATTTTTTAAAGGATTTGATATTTCTACCCACAAGCTTTCAAATTTAGATACGTCGCCATAATTTATATCTTCGCGTAATTTAGGTTTGAAAATTTTTGGTATTAATAATGATACTCCTCCACCACTCGATTTTCCTAATAGATTATTAGTTTGCCTATCTTTTCTAAACAAACAAAATGATTTATTGAATGACCAACAATTATCAAAGTCTTTGTTCGACAACCAGGTTTCCGAAATTCCTAGAATAACATCATTTTTAAAATTGGACATAAATTGCTTAAATTCAAAATTTTTCTTTGACCGGTTTTGAAAATTTATATGCACATAGTTAATAGTGCTATTTTTGAATTCAATCTTTCGAAATAAATATCGTAATCTAAAATCGGACCAGGGTTCTTTTCAATGCCATGAAGAATTAATAATAAGAAGAAAAATATTGAGATACTTAGTAATTTTTTAAAGCTGATAAACACGATGAAGATGTTTTTGTTGTTGATAGGAGAATATTGAATTAATTTATAGTAGCATAATGTTCTTCTTTTTGTATTCAAAACATGGGTAGTTTTATATTTTTAATCTGAAAAAAATAAGTTAAGCAACAATAGAAGAATTAACAATTTTAAATGAAAATTTTTTAGCATTTAGATGATGAAATTTCCATAGTCTGACCGTCGTTAGTAAATTCAAAAAATATAAATAAGAAAAAAAATGTTGGAATCCAGTTTACTAAATAAATCAAGTCTTCGAAGCTTTAGTGCTGATGTGAGTTGCTCATACGTAATTAAATAATTTCAACCACTTATTTGTCTGATCACTCCAAATTCTCCTTCTAAACAATCAGAAGTAAATTTACCAGGAAGGACACATTTTGCTTTTTTTCATTTAGTAGATATTGTATGATGCCGATTAAGTCATTCAGTTTGATGAAGAGCTTTAGCTGCTTGAGGTGTTAAACATTTGTAGCGATTGTTATTAGGGGCTGATAAAAACGAATTTGCAAGATGTAACATAAAATCAATTCGAACATCTTCCAACGAAGTGAAAGGATAGCAATCTTTGCTCTGCTGTTGAATACCAGCAAAGCAGTTCCGTACACTTATCATGTTTATAAACTTTCCAACAATTTACAAAAATCTGCAGTACTGGAGAAATTTGACAAACGTTTTATTTTGCTTTAGCAGGTGCTCCATTTTGCTTCTCAAAAGCATCAGGATTGACAGATATAGAGGTTAAATGTGTTTTTTCAGACTAGAAGACCTAATCAAGGTGAGTGGTATCGAAAAGGAGAATTGCAATTTTCCGTTAACTGGATTCAGGCAACGCCAAAAAACATTCTCTTCATCAGGAATTGCATGCTGCTTTACCTCAATTGATTTAAAAAATTCTGGCCAGTGTTTGCGGCAGACTCCCATGTATTTTGTCGGGCGCTTATGAATAATAACACTCGAAAATGATACAATTATTTAGAAAATGTAGTAAAAAAACCTAATAAAAATGAAATTTCAGTTCAACAACAAAACCTAATAAAAAAAAATTTTAGTTCAGCAATTTCGTTTAATGCTAACTTAATACAAAATATTCGAAATTCATATTTTAAGAAAAAATATTCCTAGATTTATGCATGCTTATGTTAAATCACTTCGAATTTGTTGCTAACATCTGATTTCTTAATGAACAGTACCTTTACTTAAATTTTTCCCAGCAGTACAGTAAGATGATAACAGAAATATATAAAATAGATGCCAATCGCAGAACATTTAAAATGTGAGAAACAAGAAAGTTTAAAAATTCATAATTGCTTATCAATTCTAATATTTAAACAAAATCTTAAACAGCACTAGACCGTAAAGCTAATATTATTAAGTATTTTAGAATTGACAAAATTAACAACACATATGTTTGTAACCTAAGTAGCAATGGAGAAAAAATGCGAAATGATGAATCAACCGCAATTATGTTGCAAATAACATTAAAATATGGATCTAATTTCAAAACTGCATTATATTAAGAGAAAAAAATAATTAAATAAGCATAAAAAATTCTTACATCTCGAATAAATCTATAAGCATATATAAAATTCTTACATCTAGAACATTGGGAAGACCTTTTAGACATTCTTTAAGCCTTCTATCATCGTTTGGAAATCCAAACACGGTGGTTCTTTGTATAGAACCATCTTTTTCTTTTTTTTTCAACAGATCATAATTTGATTTACATTTATATACATTGCATTGCTGCTAATTCAGGCTGAAAAAAGCATTACTGACAGACAATACCCAATCAGTATTCGCAATTTCCTTGGTTACGAACATACACATAGAAAACGCAATAAGGTGCACAAGAATTAATCGTACGCGATGAATTATTTTCAGCCTATTAAAAAAGTACACAAATGCTTGGTTGGCAGTCCTGTATTAACTGTCTTTGCTAGTTGGTTACCTACAAACATGTTAGGTGAATATTTTTTTATAAATACGTGACTTATGCTTTAAATTCTCATAAATTTAATATTTAAGTGAAATACGAAGTCATAGTCCAAGTTCAATTGCAAATTCTGCAGATTTTTGAAAAAAATATATTAGCATTGAAAGAGCTGAGAGAGATAAGCTATGAGAATTTCATATTCATTACGAAATAGATTTAAGTTTAGTGCAATTTATTCAATTTTAGTGTAATGGATAGGCTGCATTACACAGCTTCTTCACATAAATAGAATTAAAATATCAATTAAACATTAAACTAAATGATGATGCAATTAAAATGGAATAACAAAACTGCAGTTATGTACATTATTATTTTGCTTGAATGATGTTATGTGATATCATTTTGAGCTATAAAAAATTCTTGAATGAAACTACTGATATATTTTAAATTTAGAAGATTTAACGTCCATCTGTCACTTTGGTTAACCGCCAACATTGCTTCCAGTTGTGAAATTTTACTAATTTTTTAAAACAGCCTCCAATGTACAATTGATTCTAAAACTAATACACTTAATAGTTTATATTTCAGCAAGCTTATGTACAGTAAATTACACAATTATACATTTTATTAAAAACACAAAAATAAGAATATTTTTCATTCGCAATTACCTGAAAAATAATTGTAGAGTAGGAGACAAATTAATAGTTGATTCAAGGCCTTCTTCTAAGAAGGCATTGGGTGATTTATTAAAATGTCACAAAATTCTTCATAGATTTTGTAATAACTTATTATCACATAGTGTCAAAAATGAATTTATTGTATTCTATACTTTTACGACATTATTTCTTTATATTCCGACATAAATCCATGTTGGTAGGGGTGTGGATATTTATGTTGTAAAAGAGTACTGGAAGACTACATATTCTTAAAATCAATATGAAGTCATGCAAGTGTGTACAATCAAGTTTTGAACACCCACATACTGCCTCAAGACATGGCCTCTTAATAGACCATGCTCAAACTTATGATTAGTTATTGGAATGCAATTTTACTTTTTTGAAATATGATACGCCTTTGCTTTTTTCATGAATCTTAATATGTGCCACTATCAAAATATCGTTGGTAGATATACCAGTGACTGTCGAAAGTAATTGACCCCAATGCCTAAGATAATTAATATGGTAATGGATGCACATACTTATTATTGGACAATATTTACATGATTTTCTTTATGTTATATTTTGCAAAGTTTCACTGGATGTAAATAATTCACTATAGATTTTATTGAAGTACGCAAATTACCCTGCCGAACACGATTCTTTTCAAAAGCGCTTTTATATGATTTGAGTCCAAATTTACATTGAAAGAACGAATCTGACATTATTTTGACTTCTAACGTGTAGATTTTTCGTAACATTATTTTTTTGAAAAATCATACTTTTACAATTTTAGAGATGATTTTCTAGATTGTTCCCATATGTTCATTGTAACAAATGTCTAAAACGTGAAAAATAATGAGAAAAAGTACTATGTATTATAATTTTTGTTTTGGTTAATCCAATGTATAAGCACATTTCAGTTTCTTCAACAACAATGAAATTGAGAATTGCTACAAGGGGAAGTCAGTGCTGTCTCTACTAGCTGACAATTGGTGGACCTTGTACTGGTACTTTTTTCGTTTGCAAGTCTTATTGTGAATCATAGAATTCAGCGTTACTCATTTTTGAAAGTCAAGTTGTTTTTTAATTTTCATGAAGTATTTCTTTGACTTTAAAAAGCAGTGTTTTCAATAGTTTTTGACATGAAGAATTGTTATTGTTCAGGAATTCATGATTTTTTGCATTTTACAAAATGCAAGGAAATATGTTGTGGTTTTTTAAATTAAGCATCCGTCTGGGATGCCCTTGATCGATTTTCATCACACCCACAACCGCATTCACATCATTTTCATCTATAAACCTTTGTTGCTATGGACAAAGTCCGATCTCAACTTCTCATAGACTTTCAAATATAGACTTTATTATCCATGCCAAATGTGGTTGAAATGAGTGGGTGCATAACACAGTTGCAATGAGGCCAGTCCAGTGCTTACAATTATAAAATGAGATTAATGCATGCTATCACGTTATTTTACACAATGCTAAACAACATTCCTTTGAAAACAACATGTCCAAAGTTCAATTCAACTGCTAGAACAAGCATTACATTCATCACTAATTTAATTATCCAAATTTTCGCATTCATTACTATACCTTAACTTTAAATGATTTATTCATAGCACAGAATTTATCTAATAATCAAAATTTTATTGAAGCACATATCAAAAACTCACAGAGGCAATAACATATGAATATATTATAATGCATGTATCCAAACAAAATTTGAATATTTGCATGCATTGTTGCATGCAATTCACGTGTCCATTGAAGTCATTTATGAAACTTCCATATAAATGTAATGCATGCAAAACGCAGCTCCAATAATTGCAGCCTTCACTCGAACTTCCAGACTGCGTGGGAACGACATCCACAATACTTCATGATCTGCATTCTTCAATTCATATCTAGGGCCCCAGTATTTGGATATATAGCCAATATCATCGCCAGCATTGCTAACAATCTTTAATTTGTTTTCAGTATTGCATCTAAATTAATATCACTATCTTAAATATTATGTTGAAAGAATTTTTTCAATTTAATCCACATGTAGTTTGATTCCTATGTGATCTCATTTCGTATTTTCTGTATTAATCACGCATATTTTAATTCTTTCAATTTGATCCGTCTTCTAAGAACAAGGAAAAATAAATCGAGGAAGAAAAATCACACTTACATAAATCACTTTGTACTCAAATTGAATTTTTCAACAATCCTGCATTTGTTTATCTGGGTTAATTCAGTAGTTGTATTAGATTTATGACCTTCCAAGATCGCATTTTTGTACACAACCTTAAAATTTATGGTTAGTTCTACAAGGTCTTAAGACTCCAAATTTGGCTTTACGAGCAAAGTTTTTCTCAACCAACTGATTCAATACATGTATATATATATATATATGTATATATATATATATGTACATAGAAGATAACGTACCAATACTAACCTGTGCAAATAAAATTTCTTGGATATTATAGAAAGATCTCGAACTCCATTTTCATCATAGAGATCGTACTGATCATGAACTGGATTAAATGCTTGTCGCAATCGTGTTAAAAACGTACCATCACGCGTTTCCATTTCCATTTCATTTATGCAGCATAGACATAAAATCCCATCACAATTTGCTTCCTTCCAAATCTCCATAACCGTAAATCCTAAGTTGGATTCACAATGTTAATAATCTCAATCTTCATTTGGATATTATATTTTCATTCAATAAAAGTTGATGTGCATAGAGTGTGAAAGTTCTATTAATGAATTATTCAAATATTATAGTTCTGACATAGTCATTGGGCATGTAGCAATAAAACCAATGATATACTTAAAAGGCTAGGCAAATTAATTCTTAAGACCTTTCTAAAATCGACTGTAGCTTTGAAAATGGTTATTTATCACTTTTGAATGGTAGACTATAAAAAAAGAATGTACAGCTTTGTCCGAAACGAATAATTCATCCACTAGTCGAATTAAAATTTCATGCTTAACACTTTCTAAAATTTACTTGCAGAATTCAGTATTGCTGTCATACATAGTACAATATACTAATTTAAAAATAATTAAATAATTATTATTACTACTACAATTTTCATGTTCATATGAAAGTAATTTAAGGACTACTTCAGCAGATGACTATTTATTAAATATTATATATAAATTTATATATATATATATAAATACATAATATTTATACAATTTATATAAATTTAAGTTAAACATTTTGTAAATTTTATTAATTATCTTTCATGACTTTGTGCAGATGCAATATATCAAATCTATAATAATACAACAATATAATAATATCAATAATAATAATAATTATATGGGGGTCTGAGCGGATGGGCATATTTTTTAATCCATTTCTCATTGTGAAAGATTTTTCTAAAACTATAAATTTGAATTGAGATGTTGAAAAAAATAACATATAGTGAAAGTAAGTAGTGTTCGAAATTTTAATTAAAATTCTTAAATTATTTAATAGCAGCAAATAAAATGTCATTCTCGGGTGTAGGCTAGTACGGGTAGAAAAATCGGCAGTGGGTGGATAAGGCATTAAAAAAGCCCTGCCCTCACATAACTGAATAATGATTTTGAGCATCGAAACCGTTCTATGTACTTCACAGCATTTAAAAATGAATCTTGAATAATGAATTTATATATATATATCCAGAAGTTTTAAAATGCATTTATTTCAAACTTCTTCGTTTCAGATAGTATTCAGGTCCCAAATTTTGGTTCACCTATTTTACGACTGATGTATTTAATCAAATCGAAATACAAAATGGAGACAGTAATATACACTGAACGGAAGTGATAAGAAAATCCATTCACACTTTGGAATTATTAGAAAATTGAACACCGGAAAATTGCAGTCTTATGGATTTTGTATATTAACTCTAAACCAAAGTTACAAACTCTTAGTCCAACCAATGATTCACCTTCAATTTTCCTGCTTTGAATTTTCATTTTTTCGTTTAATATTCTTCAACATTTCAAATCAGCATCATTAGTTAGAGTTATACTAATTTTCCAGCTAATCAACATTAGGGATAAAGAAAAATAACAGTTTTTCTCATTTTTAATCGTGGCTAACCAGACTTGTCAACGAGCCGAGATTTCCAAGCTCGGCTCGTTTAAATTTTGTGTAAGTTCGGGTCGGCTCGCTACATAAATACTTTGAATGAGGCTCGTTTTAGCTCGGTATTTTTTTAAAAATATTGTGCTCAAATAATTTTTTCTCGACTCGGCTCGCCACATAAAATCTTTGAATGAGGCTCGTTTTAGCTCGGCATTTTTTAAAAATATTGTGCTCAAAGAATTTTTTACATAGCTTTTCCTATTATTTAATAAACATTTCTTAAATAAGATTATAGGAAAGCCATACTGATTGCAAAAAATAAGAAAAATCTCCATAATCAAATTAACAAACAGAACTATAAACTTGCTTTGCCTAACATAAAATACTGTGCTCAAGCTAGGCTCGGCTCGGATAGGCTCGGCTCGTTGACAAGTCTGTGGCTAACCCATTAAATCTCAATGTTCTACAATTGGAACTATAGAATGTTGGCCTATTTTTGGTAAAACTACATATTTGATATGCATTGTCATTTAATTTTCTCACAATGTAGATAAAATATACACATTTAGAACGTTTTAACATTTATTAAACTTGACATATAATGGGCTAAGCGGTCATTTTTGTTCTCCATATCAACAAACTCAAATTAAGAAGAGCATTTCCTAATCCTTCATTTTAGCTTTTAAACAAAAATGACCAATGTCAGATTCGTTTTAGTCACTAAATTATAGCATTTCGTCGAATATTAAGGTAATCAATTTAATAGTTGTATCTGCTTGGAAGATTTATAAATCTAAGATCTTCATGTGTTGCACAGCATTTATATAATATTGCCTTAGACAAATTATCTTGAATTGAACTGTTGCAATAACAATGATGATCCATCTAGAATATAAAATAAAAGTTTAATCTGTGATTTAATGTACATTGCCTCATATAATTATAATTAATGAAGTGATTTAAACTTAAATGTATTCTTTAATCGAAGATATATACTTGTTTATCTAGACACATTTGATTTGCACTATAGTGCACATAGGCATAATTTAAATTTTTGAGAATCACTGTTATAGGTTGAAAGTGCGAAAAGAGCAAGGTTCAAAAGGGTATTATCACAAATAGCAACGTCTAATTTACTAAAAAATTTAACAAAATTATTAATATCTATAATAAATATATACATTTAAATATTATAATTTTACATAAATGGCGTATTCAAGCTAAGAAACTACTAAAAGTCAACCCCAATTCAGATTTTCAATATTGATTTTTTTTCGGTTAACAATTAAAAATTAAAATCTTAAATGCTTCTAAGTGCATATTTTGTAATATTTTGACAGTTGCTGTGGGTTGCTACTACGCTGCTGATCATTCAACTTAGTCATCCCTGAGCCGACCTTATCAGAAAATCTTGCTTTACGCTCGAGCTCCTGGCCTTCATAAAATATTGGCTATCAGTAAATTCGAAACACAAGTCGCTGTTAATTAATTTGAATTGCACACATTCTTAGAATATACCTACTGACATCTAGTGTAGAAAATTTGCTTTGTCTTTCCATGCAGAAGAAATTAAAAATATTACTACTGAACGTTGTATTTTGTAGCAATATAACATGCAATTCTACGAGATAACCTGACGCTTTGGATTAATGTAAATTGACAGGTTTATATTTTAAAGACCAAACCTGTATTATCTGAGAAAATCAGATGAACTTCTCGAGCTGGTCCAGTGCATAATTTCTTCATACATGTTGTCTTCTCTTTGACTGAGTAAATTAACTGGCCAGCTCTATTCATCACATAGAATGATTCATCTCCGCCAAAATGCCAATCTAAACATTATGATAAATTCGACCAACCCTCTAAACTATTTCAAAAATATAACATCAGTGCATAAAAAATATGTTTTTGAACAAAATATTTCTAATTTAACAATCAGCTTTTGGATTAAAATTTGAATGATCCAGTAGCTTACCATATTATAAAAATGGTATTATTTATTCGTTTTCCAAAGGAAATTTATATTTTTTAGCAAGTATAAATAGCTTTTCTGCTTTGAAAACCTTTGTGAAAAACTATGTTTATGTTGCGAAGAACTGAAATATATTGATTATATGGAGATAATGATTGATTCAATAATGGGTGTAAGCGGATGTGGAACAACTAGAATCTTGCGGTAGCTCAATTACTCGATCCCATCCCACTTCTGTAAAGGATTTTCCTCCTGCTCCCATCTCACTCAAGCTAAAATAGTTCTCGCTCCCTCGAAGCTTCGATTAGAACTCCCATGGACATAAATCATCAATTGCTCTGTTTCTTAACTATCAGCTATAGTGATAGTAAGTCTAGTTGAATTAAACGCTCGTTTAGAATTAGAAACTGTTTCTGAAGCTTGTAATGATAAATGGGTTCTGGCTAAGTTTGTTGCAAGGAAAATTCTTCTACCAAGATAAGACATCAAAGTTTTCATCATACTGCAAATCCTAGGAATATATATTATATATTCTGACTGGGAACGCGATGGTCCATGTTTATAATCAAACAGTTTCCTCCTTCAGAGCCGAATAAAAAAATTACAAATCTTAGGTTTCTTGTTTGGTGGAATGTTCGTTCTGGAATTAATATGCTGTAGAATATGTTCTTCGAAAATTTCATGATTTTAAAGACGACGCTGTCTTCTTATAAGTTCCAATTCTAATAAATGCATCTATTTACATCTTTTGATGAGTTTCGGAATTTGTAAAACTATGCAAACGAATCATGATGTGAAAAATATAAATTTTCGCAATAGGGATTTTGAAAAATTGCTACCGCTCTGTGTTCAAAAATTAATTGCGGTCTCGCAGAAGCAAGAGCTTCCCCAAGACTAGAAACAAAACAACAAAACAACAATCGTAATCAAGCGAAGTGACTATGATGTTGTGAAACTAGTAGACATTTTCAGAATATTTAAATATAGAATCTTAGAATGCATCTCTCTATGCATAGTTACTAATATTTTTCCAAAATTTTTTTGATTTAACCTAAAAATAGAATGTTAATAAGCCTGCTTCCTGCATGCGCCACAAATTTAAACGACAACATGCAATAAATGAATTTCGATTCAATAGACATGAAAATCCTGTAATATTGACAATATATTAATATATTTTCGGAAATGCGAATTTTGCTGTCTTTTATGAAAAATAATCTGGCAAGGGACTTAGCTATATTCAATTTTCAAAGGATTGTCTTGAGTGTGCATGTGTAAAATGAAATGATAAATTCAATGTGTGCTTACCTTTTGCTTTGATCGATTTTTCTACCTTCAAAAAGTCAGTATCATGTAGCCATTCCAAACCCAGAATACAGTCATCTGGAATGTAATCCGGAAAAGGCATCCATCTATCTTCATTTTCCTCTTGTTGCTTTTTTGCGGCCTTTTTCTTCTTTGGCTGCTTTGTTACAGCTTTTCCTGCCATTTTAACATTTAATTGGTTTATTGGAATATTTGAAAAGGCATGCCAAATTAAACAATACCTGGCACTTTGCGAAGCAATGCGAAGATTAAATACATAATTTAACAGAATTTTAAATTAATATGCGATGTCAAACATCAGGACTAAAGCCAGAATAGAGCTAAGATGTATGTTTACAATGAATGAAGCACAAATAATACATAAAAAATGAATTAGATGAAAGGCTTAAAATATTTAAGTTGAAATCAAGTAATGGTTTGTTTCATTGCGTGGGTTTGCACGTGTATCTTAATGCGTTCGTAAATTCTTCGACTTTCGAAATTTACCTTCAAGAATATTTGTTTAATGCCTTTTGTAATTTGAATAAAAGTTTAAATATACTTTGTCAAGGACGTTAATATATATATATATATAGTCCTGCTGATAAGTATTGGCACACTCATCTTCACAATATATTTCTGCAATGATTAACAAAATAACTTTGATCTTTAGCACTAGGCTCAAGTTTGGCATAAATATACATGCTATGTAAATTATAGAGAAAAAATCAAGCTTAGCTTAAAAAATTTAGTTTATTCTAAAAGTTTTGCATAAATGTATTCAATTGTCTCAAAAATATTACTACTCAAATTTTGCTAAAAGCCCATTGCATTAATTGATTTTACATCAAAATTCGCAATGTAATAGGATTTTCACAAAATGCACTCTCAATATTTCAAAATATTCTGAATTAATTCGTACACAAAATTTAGAATAAACAAATTCTTTGACGCTGAATTCGATCTTTTCACTATAATTTAGATAGCATATATATTTATAGAGATAGTTTTTAGGGTGCCCCTTCATAGGGGAATTGGGGGAAAACTAAATTTCTTATTAAAATTTTACGTTAAAATTTGAATTCACAATGAACCTCGTGCTAAACATCAAAGTTATTTTGTTAATCATTGCAGAAATATATTGTGAATATGAGTGTGCCAATACTTATGAGCAGGGCTATATATATATATATATATATATATATATATTTAATACCACAAGCCAATACCATCAAAGATCTTGTTATACAAATTAATGAAAACTTAAAATGGAAATATCACTATGAATGTACTATATCTAAAGGTATCAAATTATTTTTATTTCTAAGAAGAAACGTTTCATTTTTGTCACTTAACAGTTTAAAAATTCAATTATACAAAAGTTACATATTATCCCATTTAATATACGGTTCACAAATTTGGTATCCATGAAGAACTGGATTTATTAAGCTGGAAAAATTTCAAAAACGTTGCATTTGTGGGCTTCAAATAAGAAAAATATAGACTATAATGAATTAACGCGATTTAAGATTTTACCAATTTCTATCGAATTTCAACTTTTGAACTTAATAGTTTTAAATAAACTACTAAATAATAAATACAACATTGATCCATATGATTATATAAAACTTACTTCAAAGAAAGCCGGTTTTGGAACGCATGGAAAATCAATACTACTATCTCGAAAAGTAATTAAATCTATATCATCATCAAACTATTTTTACAGAGTGGTTCATTTAGCAAACTTCATCACAATCAATACTAACATAGACGTATTTGCAAGACCAAAATATTTCAAATTTGAAATATATGAATTTTTCACTAATTACGTTAAGTCTAACTTTGATGTTAACAACATATGTTCCTGGTTTTTATCCTGTGACTGCAGTAAATGTCGTGTTTCTAAATCGCCTTATATAAAGTAGCATGAGCTCATATTCATGCTTTTCAAAGTAGCATTCAACCTTGAGAAACGCAACTTTAGCAATTTCAGTGTATTTTGTAAAATTTTAGTTATTCTTTTATGTACCATTTAAAGTTGTAATATAAGTCATTTAGTATATATATATATAT
>CABFPE010000034.1:202272-215530 GCA_900660155.1 Hofstenia miamia | reverse complement strand
TATATATATATATATATATATATATTAACGTTAACGTCCTTGTCATTGCTTAATTGAAAGTTGAAAAGTGAGCTTTACATTCCAAACTCCAAACTGCTAGGCATAATTCTTACAGTCACTAATGCAATTAGATATAATTTATTTACCGTCGCGTTAAAAGTATTCCAACGCCTATCGCTGTAAAGAGATAATTGTAGCGTAATGAATTAGAAACAAGCGTGTCAGTCCAGGATCGTCCCATGGGAGTGAATCTTATCTGTCTAAACAGACGCCATCGAATTTTCAAAACGATGCATGCATAGCCTCCCGTCGGGGAAATATCACAAAGTTACCCGCATCCCCAAGCTTAATAATCCACAGGTGCAGTGGTCCATGTTGACCAATGGAATAATACATGTCACTAAGCACTAGTAAAATGAAATGGGAACACAAAATAAATTAATTTTGTAATATTATGTTCCTCACAATAACGTTATTCATATTCATATGATAATATTTAATGAAATGACTTAAATGTTCTACTATTTTTTATTGTAATAGGCAAAGAACACATGAAATCATGTCCTGTAATGGCTTCGTAAAAGCAGTTTGGCACATAAAGCCTCTCTCCCATTCCAAATAAAAAATCCTCGATACACTCCTGGTATGCGGCTGGGATTACAAGTTTTTACAAACTCGAGTTTAATGCTTGAAGGAAAATTTTAAGTGTTGCTAAACTAAGAAAAGTCATTGATTGGCGATAGAATTCTCAACTAAATCTACGTTAAATATAGTATTGAGACAGTCCAGGACCAGACTTGTCAACAGTAAGTTCGGCTCCGCGCGGATCGGCTCGCCACAGAAAATCTTTCAATAAGGCTCATTTCAGATTGGTATTTTTTTTAAAAATATGGTGTTCTCAGAATTTTTTTTAATTGCTCTTCCTATTATTTAATAAACATTTCTAAAATACAATTATAAGTAAGAAATATTGAATGAAAAAATAAGAAAAATCTGCATAATCAAATTAACAAGCAGCAATATAAATTTGGTTTGCTTAAAAACGGCTCGTTGTATATACAATACTCTGCTCGGCTCGGCTCGGCTCGTTGACAAATCTGGACAGGACAACTCAGGAAATTTTGTGAAACAGGACAAATCATCAAATTATAATCCCTAAACTACTGCATGCTTAATAGCTCCAAGAGCTTAGTTTAGTTAGTTAATTTAACATTTAGTTACAAAATTTTGTATAAATTAAGATCTAATAGCCTACATCGTTTTATATGATGAAGCACTACATTTTACGGGAATTTAATGTTAGAACACAACTTATTATTTCTCAAAATTTGTTTGCATTGATATTTTGCTTACATATTAAATTTCAATATAATCATGCATCAGGTCTTTATGCAGGTTGGATATAAAATCATGAAAGTTTTGAATTGTCTCCTATTTTTTAGTTTTCTGGTATTTTTAAAGATGCAGTAGGTCAAAAGATTCAGAATACCATGGGCTATTGTAATTCGCATCTCATACTTTTTGGGCTTTCCTATTATCTTTTTTTTGCAACTCAAAGTAATTTTCGTTTCATCATTGTTTAATTTCACAAGGTTAAGTGGCCTCAACATCGCAAGCTCTAAACCCCTGCCCTGCGATAGTTTCCTTTTTGAATATTTGAAATTAAGTGCTTATCGAAATAATCCATTGACTATTCAACAATTGCAATAAATAAAATTTTTTGATTTTTTGAATGAAATAAATTATTACTAATGAAGTCAATGATTTACCGCAATAATTGCTACGGATATCTTCTGAGTTCATTTTGGACCATTGTATGGCCGTTTTGTGTATCAACAGTGAGCACATTGAACGATTACATTTACTTATCACACTTGCTTTGTACTTAGCTTCAAGTTTTCTTGTAATTAATAAAGTAGTAATGAGCTTAATAGCGTTAGAATTTAATTGTAAGAAAACGTATATGGTAAAAATAGTACATTATGCAAAAGCAATAATATATGATGTGAATCACAAAACACCATGGTATCCGCATATTTTAGTGCATTGCATCGTTCAAAATAGTAGAAAAGTCAAAATTCGGGACAATTTAAAACTTGTGTGACTATAACAGCCTATATATCGTCACTGTCTAGGTAAAAAGTGCTATGTTGCATTTTTGATGTCTTGAAAATCGATTTCCTGTATAAAGCAGCTTAATGTTTAAGGATGCTACAAATTAAACGTTGTTAACTCTCAAGCACTTAACTCATTTCCCATTATTTTGACACATATCACCTTTTACATAGATAAAATCGATATGTAGCGCTAGCTTACATTGCTAAATCAGACCAGAAAAAAATTGTTGCTGGTCCTATGCCTAAAATACATTACTGTAAGTAGCTACGTAAGCTCCTCAAGTCGCAATCAATCAAATACATTATAAATCTGGCATTAATTTTGAAGATTTTACTTGTAGATTATATCCCCATTAAAGTTTTTCTCGTTATGACTCATAGATGAACTTCAATAGTGACTTAGTAAAACCTCCGGGATTTGGATAAACTATCGAAACTAGTAAAAAAGGTTTCTAAGCATTTGCAAATTATGCGATGTAAATAGTTGAGATTAATCAACCGACAGACATGAACTTAACAACCCTTTCTGCCAATTTTCTTCAAGGAAGACTTAGACTGTTAAACTATAGGAATAGCAATTATTGATGGCTTTTATACTTATCGGTGAATTCAGAAAACGCATATATTTTTGGAGTTACGTTTTTGTGGTATAATTGATTTTCTCGACATTGGTGATAAAACATTTCGGAACCCCTATTTTTCAGCGAATCAAAAGTTCTAAAGCACCGTTAATTACTCTACAGATACTGTTACCGGAGATTTTTCGCAAAAGACTAATGGTCGCGATCTGTCGGGATCTTGGAATGCCATTTTAAGTAAGAACCTAAGCTCAACTTAGATATCAACAAAGGCTTAATTAGGTATTTTAGGTAAAACAAAAAATGGAGACATCCCTTTTATTTTAGACATCAGTTTTTTTCAAATGAAAATAGCAAAGCACAAAAAGACTTTCTTCAAATTTTCTTCAGGTAAAGCTCAGTTTGTACATTTGTGTACATTGAAGAAAGAGCTCAACAGCCACAGATATTGTTGGTGTGTACTTTACTTTTATTGTGCCGAAACATAGGTGTCAACACTTTACTATAGTAAGTCAAACCAGAGCCTTCAAAATATATGTAGAAGACCTAGTAAAACATAATCAAAATGCTGTCATTGTGTAAAAACCAATCTTGAATTAAACGCCGTCATTATCGATGATTATAAATAACGTAATCACCAATATGTGATCAAGACTGTTACTCATTGGAAGAAGAGAAGTGTCATACACCTTTGAATAAGAACAACATTAGTCGAGCCAAGTCTTAATGATTCAGTCAATATGATCCCAAAATATTAATAATAATTCTTAAATTTTTTCAGGGATATATAATTTATAAGAGTGAATCATTATTTGAAAGGTCAAAATTTTCATACACACAAAATTTAAAGGCAAAGAATTATGAACAATAAATTTTTATAAACAATGTTAACAAATAATGTGTATATTTTCAAATCAAATTTAGCAAAATCCCAGTATATTAGATTTTCAGAAATCTCTGAATTAAAAATTAACCTCAGGTTGATTCCTAAAAAATTCTTAAATTATGAGCATTTTAAGTCTTGCGATTTCAACAAAAAGAGTTCTTATAAAAAATAAAGAATGTAGGGATTTTAAACAAAAAATACTGAAATAGGTATTTTAAACTTGGTATAACAAACTAGGTAGTTGTTCTCAGATTTAGGTATTTGAGGTTAAAAATTTTGTTAATTTTCTACTCAACAAAAACAATTAACCTTTAGTCTGCCAGTGTCAAAGCACCAACAGTTTTCAGGATTTTCTGGAATTTATCGAGGTAATATACACACGTATTGGATAAATAACAAAAGAAACTACTTCGGATTTGTTTTTCAAGCAAACGTCATGCAATCTATTCATGAGAGACCGTACGAATATTTAAGGATTTAAACACATTTCAATGTTACTTGTTTGCATGTGTTATGGTTCTGACAAAATCCCGTCGCTCTTGGGTGGTATCAAAGAATTCAATCATATTTTCCATACATTTTTAAAAACCTCCAACATGATGTTGCTGCTAATGCTTACAACTGTTATTGTTTTGCAAGTGTTATTTACTTTTCAAGGACTGCCTGGAAAGAAATGATTCTATTATAGGCCACTTTAGCAGATTTAACGAATATTCAAAAAATTATTTTCATATTTCATAAATAATTCAATTATAAAACAACTAGATAATTACATTAAGTTTTATTAATAGCTTTAAATTAACCAATTATATGCTCTGGGAGTTTGTCTATTCATTTTTAATGCACTTGATATTTGTTGAAATAAACTCTCTTAGTCTAATAAAATGCTCTGAATTGCCTAGGCCAGATTTTAAAAATCAATTAAGGGTTAAAGCGCCTGATAAAAAAACAATTTTTTTCTTCAAGTCTACTCATGAAAAACAACAATAATAAAATATTTGCATAGTTTGATAATGGATCCAAATATTTCTTCAGCTTTATTAATTTTGATAAAGCATCCAAGTAAATATCAACTTAAATTTGATTGATTTCTTAATGATTGATCATTTTTTAACAAATATTTACCAATTGAATTTGAGATAATTCATAAGTAATAATAGGGATGCTATTTTTAAGTATTTAAATACATGTTATAGAGACTGTTCACATATTACGTAATCAGCTTTTAGTCCAATTTTATTCCCACTCCCTCTGTAATCAAACATCATTTTGTGAATCCCTTTCTGAAATTGCGTCGTCATCCACTTACCCCTCAAACAAATCCATTTTATTTTCCAACCCATTAATATTTTGACACCAAACAATTTTAAAAATGAAACAATATTTTAAACTAAGAATGTGAGAAAAATATATCTGCAGATCGAAAACGAATTTACTATCACAATAAAAGCTACTGAAAAAAAACAAAAGGTACAAAATAATTGTTAGTTTTATTCTATTTACCTATGCTATCACACCTATGTAGATCCTTCCCAAATATCCCTATTATCAAGTATAAGCAATTACGATGACCTCCCTTCACCTCTTCCTTGATTACGTAAAATGTAAAAGATCCCATATTGTGCTAAACTTAAAGCATGACTTTATGTTACTTACTTTCAATAATTGAAAATATATTAAAGAAATTCCCATAGACACAGTATTAAGAGAGCTTTCTCTCTTCATCAATAAATTTAATTTGCGAAACACGTAAAGGGCACTGATTGGTTTCCCAATCAAATTATTTACGCTGTAACTATTAACGAGTTTTTAATTGCCTGGAATAAAATTATTAATAACTTTAACCATACTCTATTTTAATAAAATTCTTCAGCCTATCAAAAAACGCATCTTCTAAAATTAGGTACGAAGTTATTCAGCCAGTGCTCGTAATCAATGATAGCGGTTACTTTCACTTTAATAGTTTCAATATTTGCTGCAGCTAAAGGCGATAATGATACTAATGCCTGCAAATCAGTTGAAACTGGGTGTTCTGCAGATAAAGATGGAATTATGTTTAAGGTCTGGAGACCCTTCAATGTTTCATTTACCACCCAACTTTTTAGAGGAGTTACGTATTTCCTATGTTTATGCTATCTGTTTTTAGGTGTTTCGATAGTAGCAGATAGATTCATGGCGTCAATTGAAATTATTACTTCAAGGGAAAAAACAATTACAATAAAAAAGAAAGATGGTACTGAGAATACCTTAAGTGTACGCATTTGGAATGAAACTGTTTCTAATTTAAGTCTAATGGCACTTGGATCATCTGCACCGGAAATACTCTTATCTGTTATCGAAATCATGGGTAATAAGTTTGAAGCTGGGGAACTCGGCCCAGGCACCATTGTGGGAAGCGCAGCTTTCAATCTTTTTATCATAATGGCCGTATGCGTATATGCGATTCCTGAAGGAGAAGTGCGAAAGGTACATCAGTTTCCCGTTTTAATATGTACTGGTACATTTAGCGTCTTCGCATACGTTTGGTTATACGTTATTATTATAGTTATTACGCCAGAATGCGTAGATGTTATTGAAGCGCTTTTGACATTTCTATTTTTCCCATTGCTTGTTGGCATAGCGTATGTCACTGACAAAAAAATATTCTTTATGAAGTTTTTAAAATCGTCTGTTCAAGTAAAAAACAACAAAAAAGTTATTAAAAACACAAAAATTGTAAAGAATGCTGCAAATGGTACCGATGACATTTTAGAGTCAGAAGAAAATAAAGATGTATTAGTTGCGATAGAGCATTCAGACGATGACACAAGTGATGGTGATGAGAATCCAATTTTCAACACTAATAATTACAAAAAGCTATTTTTCGAAAAATTCCAAGAACTCAGAGACAAATTCAGCCAAGAGCCTGATGATAAAATTGAGAAGATGGCCACGTATGAAGTACTTGATAAACAACACAAAAGTCGAGCATTCTATAGAGTTGCTGCTACTCGCAAACTTCACGGGGGAGGTGATGTTCTCCGCAATGCTTTTGAGAAGCAAGCTGCAGTCACTAAGGAGATGCAATGTGTGCACTACGATCGTGTATACTTCGATCCAATTGAATATACCGTTATTGAAAATATTTCGGTTTTTGAAATAACAGTGCGTCGGGAAGGTAAACGCCTAAATTACTACTCCTTTGTGGACTACAAAACAGTGGATGGAACTGCATTAGCAAAGAGTGATTATCATCACACAGAAGGAATACTTGTATTTAAACCTCGAGAAAATGAAAAAACTATTACAATTCGAATTATTGATGATGAGATCTTTGAAGTTGATGAATACTTCTTTGTTGAGCTTTCGAATCTGCGAAGCAGTCTTTCAGGAGAGGTTTCTGAGGCATCGAATGATATTAAATGCCAATTAGAAAATGGAGCTGACTGTGCTAAAATCATAATTTTGGACGATGACCATTGTGGATATTTCAGCTTCGAAAATGATAGTCTTACTGTGGCGGAGAATGAAAAAGAGTTACACGTCAAAGTGAATAGAACGAAAGGTGCAAGGGGGGTTGTTAAATTACCTTTCATGACAATAGATGGCAGTGCGAAAGGAGGCGGCGTAGATTACAAAGATGCGTTTGGTGAACTTTTGTTTGGTAACAATGAAACTCAAAAAGATATATTAGTAAGAATTATCGATGACGAAGAATATGAAAAGGCTGAAATATTTTTCCTATGCATAGGTACTCCTACTTTAGTTAAGAGGAATAAAGGCATAGATAAGGAAAACTTCAAAGAAAACCTGAGCAAGGATGAGAAAATCGCCCTTCAAGGGCGCCCATGTCTTGGTGAGATCACGAAATGTACAGTAACAATAGTCGAAAGCATTGAATTCAAAGATGCCATCGACAGAATGTTGCAGAATGAAGGTCTGATTAACAGTGCACTGTCAACTAATTCTTGGAGAGAACAATTTATCGATGCTGTTACATTTCGAACTGGTAAAAGTGGGCATAATCAGAAAAATGAACCGTCCTTAATGGAATACGTAATGTACCTATTGGCACTCCTTTGGAAAATAGTATTTGCAGTTATTCCTCCAACTTGTTATATGGGAGGCTGGGCATGCTTTGCTGTATCGATTTTTGGAATCGGAGTAATGACTGCAATGATCGGAGACTTGGCATCACACTTTGGATGCACAGTGCATTTGCGTGATTCTGTCACAGCAATATCAATTGTTGCCTTAGGGACAAGTCTCCCAGATCTATTTGCCAGTAAGACAGCAGCAATCAATGACAAATCAGCGGATGCTTCAATTGTAAATGTCACAGGAAGTAATGCGGTAAATGTCTTTTTGGGGATTGGTGTAGCTTGGACATTGGCATCAACATATCATTTGATAAAAGGTACTGAAGCAGGATTCGAAGTCAAAGAAGGAAGTTTGGCCTTTTCAGTAACATTATTCTGCGTATTAGCTATTGCATGTCTTGGGACTTTGCTGATAAGGCGTGTGCTTCCTTGGATTGGGGCTGAATTGGGTGGCCCTCGCAAACTAAAGATTGCGACCTCAGTGTTCTTCGTTTTCCTTTGGCTTCTTTACATTGGACTTTCTGCACTAGTTTCATATTGTATTCTGAATCCAAGCATGTAAAAACTGGGTGCTCACAAAAAGACAGGAACGCTTTTTTAGTTTATTGTGTCCTAGTAATTTACAAGCATTAGCAAATAGTATAATAATTTAATTCAATTTCAATTTGTTTAAATTTAGTCATACAACATTTTTTGATTGCACAATGTCATGGACTTTATTACTAAGATAATTCTCTTCCCAATCGTCAAAATGTCTTATTTTTTACAAGAAAACATCGATTTTATTTTAAACTAATATGATGCCTGGTAATGGTATCTAATGTAGTGATAGTTATTTGAAAAAAATTTTTATTTGATAAGAATATTAACGGGTTAATTTTTTAGGGATAATTCTGTTGACTTTAGGAGAGGGGTGTGCAACAATATCTGTAAGAGTGCCAAGTAAAAACGAGTTTCATTCATTTTGTAGCTCACTCTTACAATAAACTCCCATGTTCCCATATATATACACACAATCTGTATTCAAATTTCAAAATAGAAATAGACGGATCTTGAACTACTTTCAGTTTTGAATCTGGGGTTGAAATTCCGGGATGCAGGTTTTACTTAAGGGGTGCAGCTAAATCATAACATGGAATGGAGTTAAAATGAATTGATGCATATTAGTAACATGTGAAGATCCATTTCATAATACAGAATATCTCATTATTTCATTAAGATAATATAATTTTGAATCTAAAATATAACTAGAAAAGCACTCGGACTTCCGCCACGCAGTTTGTGTCCTCCGGATCAGCACCAAAATTTAATGGATTCCTCCTTGGGCGGAGACGCACCTCTGGTGAAAATTTGAGGTCAATCCATCCAATACTTTTTCCGTAAAGTTGCTAACAGACAAACANCATGTACATTTTCATTCTCTATATGGCCACTTTAGTGTGTACAATCAAATTTGGATCATTGATATGATATCCAAAAGTTATGTTGGAGGTTTTTAGGAAAAATGTCGTACCCCTANGTGAAAATTTGAGGTCAATCCATCCAATACTTTTTCCGTAAAGTTGCTAACAGACAAACAAACCAACGCCACCAAAAACATAACCTCCTTGGCGGAGGTAATTACATTTAGTTCTATTTAAATGTATAGAGAAAGAATTCATGGCACGATATTAAAATATACCCAAAATTTATAAACCTAATCTAAGTTATTAATATGCATACATGAAAAAGGCAGTTCGCTTGCTTCAAATCATTTTACATTTTAAAACATGCTATTGCCAATACGTTTGAGAAAATCAATGAAATAGAACAGATTCAAAAAGGTTCTATAACAATTTTGATAAACTCATGCAGGTCATTATTGTTTTTGAAAGCCATGAAAACCAAGCTATATAGAACATGTAAAATCACTGTTTGCAAATTCTGAAATCAAACTCGATATCCCTAACATCATATTTCATTATGTAGTGCCATTGCATCTTTTCAAGGACCTCCAACAACGACATATTTCAATTAGTGAAGTTGTGACAACTATTTTTCGCAACTAAATCGTTTGATTCCTGAAATTAAGGTTGAACTGGATAATACTAGAGGAAACTATGATCCTCAGTGCCTACATTTATAAGTTTGCCAAATCTGTAATTGATGAGACATAAATGGTTCATGAATTCTGTCCAACAGAAATAGCAAATGTGGAAAAGTTATTTTTGCTATACAACCGAATTTTAGTAGATAGCCTAAAGTATTTAACTGTTGAACACCTCTTTCATATACCTTAATAAGAACATGCAGAGATATATTTCGACTTACAAAGTCATCGTCAGTTTTACAAATTATTCCCTTTAAATTTACTTGATTTTATAATNAATCAATAGTAATATCCATAATTCGATTCTTAAGCATTTTCAAGCACCAATTTATGCCCATTAATTTCCAAACATTTTAGAATGATGAAACTCCGCCATGTGATACTTTCAAAATTAATGTTTTAAATTGAACAAATTCATCATTTTTCCTATAAATCACAGTAAAAACATAGCTGAAATTCTGGGATGTTCACGGAACTAGCAAAAAAATTATAGAATCGGGGAAGTTGCAAAATCTTGCGTCAGCATTCGATATAACTATGTATTCAATAATACATGCAAGCAAGTGTGTGCAATGAACGATTCTCAAAACAATACTTGCTAATATTTCCAAAAATTTCTAATTATTAGGTAAAAACGCAACAATTTTGACATAATAAGATAAATTTTCAGTTGCACATTTTGGTGCTTACCAGAAGAACTTACTCCTATTAACCATGGATATACGGATATTCTTCTAAACAAATAATTCTAATCTATTAAAATTTCATTCGGAAATAATTTCTTAGAAATTTTTATTATTTAGAAACAAACAAGCTACGAGATGAGACTTTGCAAAAATGATTTTTTAAATGAAAATCAAAATATATTTTACATTTTGTCACTCAAATCATATATAATGGAGGCCCAATTTTATTTAAGTTAAAGGGCCCATTGCTAAAGGCCCCACAAAAAACAATTATTTTCAGAGTTTGATTTCATCACGTGTCGAATTAGTACGAAGAATTTATGAGCAAAATCAAATTTTAACAGTCCCAGAATCAACTGACTCTTCCTCTTTGTTGATTGGCTATTAAGCAAATACGTAGCAAATTTAGATAGCATTATTAATTGTTGCTCAGTCTTTTCTAGATAGATATTCAGCTTGAGGCGTTTGTAACAGCTTTATAATTGACATGCAACTTTATATATTAAACGNAAATGGTTCATGAATTCTGTCCAACAGAAATAGCAAATGTGGAAAAGTTATTTTTGCTATACAACCGAATTTTAGTAGATAGCCTAAAGTATTTAACTGTTGAACACCTCTTTCATATACCTTAATAAGAACATGCAGAGATATATTTCGACTTACAAAGTCATCGTCAGTTTTACAAATTATTCCCTTTAAATTTACTTGATTTTATAATAATAATTATAATTTTTAAAATTTTAAAAAGTGGCAAATTTAATTTATAAATATAGTCTTCTTTTGTCTTTAAACTTGGTTACAAGGATTTTATAAAAATACTCTCAATATTTTTAAATTACTTGATCGTGACGGCTGATGTAATATTTTTGTTTCAAAGTTTTGTCCGCATTTTTTTAAATGATTAGATATATTAGAACTGGTCTCATGTTCTTTAATTCTTCTTGATAGTTGCCTACTAGAAAAACCAATATGATTGTGAAATATGATTAGATTTTGTATAACTTCAAAAAAAATAATCGTTTTTTAATAATTTTAAGAAAAAAATTGAAAACACTTCCGCTCGAAATTTTCTAATACCGCACCTGTACAGCTCTCATACCTTTTCATTCCCAAAGGAAAATAATAGTAATGAATGCAGCCTTATATCAGGTGTGGATCCCTCTGTGGCCCCGTAGTGCATGCAGACTATCATTATGGGATACTTTTTTCTAAGTGTATCATTAAACAAATTTTAATCTCGTATTAGCAGTTGTATTGGGGAATAATAACGTTTCCTCGAGAGGGCATTACACCCATTGATGCTACTTCTGAAAAAATATAATAAATAATGTCTAAATCAAAAATAATATAAAAGGTGTCACCAGAGGCCTCCAGAAATGTTTGGAGGGCCGGATTGTGGCCCGCTGGCAGCCAGTTGCACACCGCAACTCTAGCCTCATTGTTGTGCTAAAAATTCAAATATCCAATGTGTCGAACATGGGCAGAATATGGTAATTAACACAGGATTCTTCAAATAGACTATTATTTTAGAAGGCAGGCTAAATCAGCGTTAGTTCCTTTGCTTGTAAATGTCTGCAATCTAACTGAATTCAATTAAATAGTTTCTTTGCAGAAAATCAAACTATATTTAAGAATTAAAATCTATAATTTCAATACGGGCAAAAACTATTACCATAATAACATACAAACAAATAAGCTGTACTTAAAGCAACTATTAGATTCACAGTTAACGCTAAACTACTCTCTTTTAATTTGGGTTTTACAAGCCCAGCCATTTGTGAAGCTTTGTAGGAGCCAACTGACGCGCTTCGATCTGGTTTGGGCAATTTATCTATAGGAAAATANAAGAAATTGGTCTACTAACAAAAAGGATAGAAGACATCGAATTGGCGAGTGCGGAAACAATCAGGAACATCCAAATCAATATGGATACCAGATTAATCGAGCAAAGTGAAGTGTTCCAAAACGAGATCAAGGCACTCACGAAACAATTAACAGAATCAAACAGTAGATTTCTGGAACAAAATCAGCTTCTGCAAGANTTGGGCAATTTATCTATAGGAAAATAAATACCTGAGATTAGTTCGAGGGAATCTGAAATTTGTCAATAAAATTAATACATTTATTGAAAATTATTTTATACTTTCAAGTCCCTCACCCGTAGAAATACTCGTTAGCACAAATATGTTCATGTTAACTATCGTAAAATAGCGTTTACATTAATGTAATTAAGTTACTTATTAACCACAAATGATTTGGCCTATAACTTAGCTACTTAATGATTCATACTCATTTTAATTCAAAATTCAATTTTTGCAAACTCCAAATCTAGTGTATTGAGACCTATAATATCATTATGCCTGTTAGCTTAATATACTAAAAAATGGTATATACTGTACTAAGTAATAAGAACTTAACTCGATATTTTGAGTACTCGAAACCAACTCAATATTAGGGTGAATGGTATCTACCTTTCTTCAATTTTTGCATGTAATGTCAAATATACCATTGTATTTCAATCTTCCTCAAATTGCAATTGATCAGGCTTGGTTTATTCATATAATTTAACATTTTGTATTTCATTTGTACATTTATTTAGGGTAGCAGAATTACATAAAGCCTAGTCTGCGGAGAAATATAACTCTAAATATATCTGTAATTTGAACTCAACTCGAACCTAAAAAGTCAACTCGCCGGGGCCTAATATATATATACATATATATATATATATATATATATTTACATTTACATTGGTCATTTGTCACAGTAAAAATTTGACTTCATTGCAAATCACCACAAAAAAATTTTAAACATTACAAA
>CABFPE010000034.1:189619-202144 GCA_900660155.1 Hofstenia miamia | reverse complement strand
ATATATATATATATTTTGGCCACATGTACAATTTTGCTACAATTTATATCCTACATTGCAAATATTGCGTAATTTTGCATTTTGTTCCAACATACTATTGTAAAATGTAATTGTGCACTACTTTCTATTAAATGAAATTATATTTTATCGCTTGAAATATCATTCTCTCAAAAGTTGCACTGTCTTAGTTTTGATGGCCAAGGGTAATGAGCTATTTTTATCCAAATCATCTTCTGCTGTGGTGCTCCACAAAAGTGAATTAGTGTAATTCAGATTGCAAAGGAGGTTAATGAATTCAGGAGAACAGTTTATAGGATTGCAGAACTTGATACCGAAACTGATACCTTGCTTAAGAAACCTGGATGATCTTGTAAAATGACTTGAATAATAACTACATTAATGAACTTGGAGAGTTCACTAAACACCTTTGCAAATTGCAATAAACTATGATCCATATTTACAGAATAAAGGGATATTGATGATTCTAATTTATTTAACCATTGACAATACCACATCTGGACTTAAACTTAAATTTTAATGAATAAAGTGTAATTAATTTCCAGATAACCTCAAACGTGATCACATTATTTCTATTTTTAAGAAAAATGACCCATCAATTGCCACTAATTATCGGCTAATCTCAATTACTTCTCCAATAAGCAAAATATTCGAAAGATTGTTACATAATCAAGTAACGGAACATTTAAATAAGTATAATTTATAATTAAACATGCAATTTGGATTTGGCAAAAATTTCGCAAGAACTGATGCATTATTAAATGCTACTGAAAAATGGAGAGCATCTAATAAATTTTTAGCTATAGCCTGCTTAGATCTCTCAAAGCCTTTTGATTCTAATAATCATAATATATACTAATTGAAAAACTATCTCACTTAGGATGTTCTTGTAGTAGTGAGCAATTGATAACGTTACCTCAATCAAAGATTCCAGAGGTAAATTAAACGATATTTTTTAGGAATGGTTACCGGTTTACAATGGGTTGGCTCATGGAATGATTCCAGGTCGTCTTCTATTTACTATTTATACAAATGACATGCACTCTAAAACAAATTGCAATTTAATCCAATATGCTGATGACACATGCATTTTCAACGATAATACATTAATGCACCTAGCAGTGATACAAATTTTATAACAATGATTGTACTAACTCTTTATTACAATAGTAACATAGTAATTATCCACATCTTGGAAGATTTCTTTTGTAATTTATGTAAATTGTATCAGACTTGTCAACGAGCCGACATTTCCAAGCTCGGCTCGTTTAAATTTTGTGTATTTTTTAAAAATATTGTGCCAAAGAATTTTTTACATAGCTCTTCCTATTATTTAATAAACATTTCTTAAATAAGATAATGGGAAAGGTATACCGACTGCAAAAAATAAGAAAAATCTTCATAATCAAATTAACAAGCAGAACTATAAACTTGCTTTGCCTAAAATAGGCTCGTTTTATATCAAATATTGTGCTCAAGCTCGGCTCGGTTCGTTAGAAGCTCGGCTCGTTGACAAGTCTGAATTGTATATATGTGTTTTGTGAATTTAATGACGCTATTCAGATAAATTACCAGTTTTTAATTGTTAATATTTATCTATTTATCCGACTAAAAATATCTTATCATATCTCATAAGGTAAAGTTTAACTCTCATATTATAATAGTTATAAAATTAACTGTAAGTAGTGTAAAAAGTATGTATGATATTAGTAGTGAGCCAAGCGACTTTTAATTATGGCAACATTTCCAATTTTAGATTGCAACAAAAATTCAACCTAGAAATAATATATAGATAAAGGAAAAGGTAGTTGGATGCGCAATAACAAGTTTAAATTGCAATGCGGGAGAATGAAAATAGGGTTAAACCTGTAAAAATCGTGATTTTTCGTAATTTCTTATTCACGTTCGTCAGCTGTAACCGCAGTGTTAGATGATTTGCTTGTCTCAGTAGACAGAATGTTCTGCATGATAAAAACTTACGTCACTATAAGATATGATACGCGTAAAAGATTATCGTTCTTATTGCGGAGAGAAATTTAGACACGCGTCTTTGATAGTGCATAATTACCAAGATATCAGTAATTACTCAGATGTAATGCTCATATAGAGTTAAGCATGCAAAATAAGCTATATGCATAAATTATACGTTATTTCGTCATATGACAATATCGAATTATTATTATTATTATTATTATTATTATTATTATTATTATTGAATTTTCATGGAAAATAGTAAATTTTTACCCTCACCGGCTACAGTGCAATGATGTCTGTCTGTCTGTGACACAGAGCCGAGAGCAAAGATATTTCATCAAAATGACTAAATATTATGATGATAGTAGGACCAAATGGAACATACAACTATAAAAATGGTCTGATTCGTCTTCTCAATTCCTTATGGCCGTCAAAGGACTAAGATTGTTTGGGCCAATAATATATTTACCATGCCCAAGGTTAGAACTTATGGAAAATAGGAACTACAACAAGTTTAACTATAAAATTCACAAAAAAGCATGTGAAAAATTTTGTAAAATTACAATATCAAAAATAAACTAAAATATACTAAAGCTATCCTAAAAGTTCAATTAATTCCAATTCTTAAAACTTCTACGATTGATTTTCTAGTTGAAAACTGTGATCGGTGGCGTCGGAGATGGTATGAGCGGCTTACACGAATTCTCGAACAGAGCTGCACGGTTTTGATAATCTCCCTTTTTAACCCAATGTCCGTAAACGCGAAATGCACAGCTATCGATTATTCTTCGAACTGCTCTTCGTGAATATGGTGCGTTACACAGGACATGAGATGTAATTGGACGTCGTACAATCTGTGACCTTAGACGATGTACGGCTCGCACGAAAATAATTGCTGCTCGTAGTTTTTTACGAGCGTTGAAATCACAAGGAGCCCGTGATTCTTCAGCGCTCACATCAGCGAAAAATGCATGATTTAATGCCTAAAATTCATTTTAAATTTAAGATAATTAAATTAAATTATGTACCAATGGATAAAATTTCACAGCATGTTATTAGAAGATATTAAATATTAATGAAGTTTTGAAATTAGTACCAATTGATGAATGCCTTGCAGAAAATTTCAATTTATTTCTCTTTTATTGTAAATCCAGACAACGCCCTAGTAGCGACCTCGCTTTGACATGTTCGCCCCAAAACAACTTCCGTGCTCGAAAGTATGTTTTTCAGACCCGTTTTAAAAAACAAATCTAAGTCATCATAGAATATGTATAAAACTAATAAATTCAAGATGTTAACACTTTAAAGATGAATTCAAACAAAACCCTTGTTCCTTAAAATAAACAGGTGTCTGCGTGTGATAAATAACTAATAAATCCTGAAAACTAACATTTTACCATGACAGCTATCATAATACGGGTCTTTTATCACATCATATCTACACTGAAGAAAACAAATGAATTGACAAAACACAAAGCTTAGCCCGCTACAATTAATTTTATCAATTTTTAAAGTGTGATGAAATAGAGACTTAAATATTCATACAAAAAACTAACCAAAATATTTCCTATTTAGACCTTGAAAAAATTTCGTGTTAGTTTTAGTTCTACAAATGTCAAAATTAAAGTCTTTGTGAAGGTTTATTAAAGATAAAAATGAAATTTGGATTTAAATCCAAATCTACCCAAAGAATTTCATATATTTCGGAAATGCAAAACAATGTTTGTGAAAATGAAAACTTCAAAATTTCTTTGATGTTGTATTGTATGCCACTGATATAATTAAATATATTAAATATAGTGGCCATGGGTCGCGTAGGTATAAGAACGCGACACGAATTTTACAGATGATAATTGCGAGTTACTAGGCTTGTTCATCAATTTGGGACCTATCAACTAGTCGACAATGTTAGCAAAAATGGCAACTTTCATCGATCTGCATGTTTATTCAATATTTAAATATTAAATGTCATATCTTAAGAGTAAGGTCGGTCGCACACTGCCATCAAGGTAACCTGAACTTAAGCCTTAACAGCAGTGTGCGACAGTATTTCTTAAGTTAAGGTTATAATCAAGGTGTACATTCTCATTACGTTAAGGTTTTCCTTAATGACAGTGTGCAATGATCAAGAGGGGGTCGCACACTGCCATTTAGTTAAGATTTGTAAACAATCTCATAATTGCAAACACACGCCATCTGCCTACTTTGAACGCACAAATCATGGATCTCTTGTGCTATGCTACAGAGACCCAGACATAAATGTTTGAATTTGATTGGCATTTGTTAGTTTTGCTGATAAATAGTATTCACAATTATTTAATAAATTTAGTTCAAAATGTACATTAGATCTGCAGGTACATATAAAACCTTCATATCAAAGTATATTTAAAAGTTAAATCTAAGCATAAAACCTGTTTGTTCAGAACAAATACTAGTTAAATTACATTTAGTAATTCTCACATATTTGAATCATATACACGAAAAGTTCGAAAACATACAAATAAATTACAGGTAGTCAAAAAACTTTCTAGGAAAATCATAAAATCTCTCAAAACGATTGAACTTTCTCAAATTTAAATTTGGATCTCTGCACGAAGTTAGACTTGGAATCGACCCTAAATTAAAAAGTGAGGAATGTAATGTCACCAATGTCTAATAACTGCCAGCCGGTTTTTACTGTTAAATTTGTAATTGAATTTGGCGAATTTAGAAAATTGTGATACAGCTAAAATTGCACAACGCAAATCTCAAGCAGATATTTACATCGTAGTTATTGCATACAGAAAACATCAAAATATTGTATCTTGATTTAATATTTTTGTTTTTAACTGTTTCTTGAAAAAATAATTATTTTGATTTAATCCATATAGTTTAGAGGGTTTGACTTAGATTTTGCCCGAATGTTCAGTAATTATTCAATATTTTATTATTTAACTTTTTTGGACTTTCCTCTAGCTTGTACATAAAGTGAATTGATATGGTTAATTTGGTTGTTGATTAACAAATGTGTTATATACTTAAAAAATTTCAATTACGAATATGAAACTTTGATATGGTTTAACATACAATAAGCACACGAGTTAAAAACTGAATCTATGCTATTGTATAACATAATAATTAGACCTAATATATGCATTAAGGTTCAATTTTGTACGCAATTTAACTCCAATAAGTTCGTATATAACAGTTAGGGTTCGGAATCATGTACATAATTTTTTTAATCGTGTAAATTATTTTGCCATTCTACGTATTCGATATATATATATATATATATATATATATATAATATATATTTGTTAAAAATATATATTTCTAAAAATTTTACTACACGAAATTAAGGCATTCTATTTAAACAAAGTGGAAAACAAATTAATTTAGTTTAAAGCGAACTTATATTCCAAAAACTTTACGTTTTAAAACAATATTTGCATTTGTAGCGTGAATGAAGCCTCGCTGTTTTAACCAAACCTCTAAACAAATTGTTTTTATTAAACGCGGGCATATGTTATTGACGCTACACGTTTTTTTTATAAGGAACTAGGTGAAGGGGCTAGTTCTAATTTTGGTAAATTTTTTGGTGTTTTGAGTTCCAAAAGTTTTTTATTCAGTTTCTGATTATTTTTGATAAAAATTTTCATCCAATGAGTGATATAGTTCTAAATATTTCTAAATTTTGAATACAACACAAAAACTTAACAAATATTAACTATACAGTAGTCATATATATGAACACAACACAAAATCTCAACAAAAATCAACTACATATACAGTAGTCACATGTAATTTTTTTTCTATGCAATGACTTCTTTTAGATAAACGAAGACGGCTTACAGCTTTTGTAAGAAATGTAAATATGTATGAAAAAAGTTTCGTATTTAAAAAATAGTCATGCAAATTTCCACTGTGTTTACTCGAATTTATTAATGCATATACAAATTCTATATTCTATTTAAATATTGTCAAAATAGCCATAAAAAACCTTAACTTAATGAAACCGTCGCCCATTGCCGTTAAGGTAAACTTAACTCAACTCTAGAAAAAACCTTAAGGTTCGCGTTGCGGTTAGCCTTAAGAAATTCCGTAGCACACTGCCGTTAAGGGTTAAGTTAAGGTAACCTTAACGGCAATGTGCGACGGGATTAGCTGAACCTTAACTTAGCAATTAACTTAACTTAACGGCAGTGTGCGACGGGGGTAACACGTCGTTGTTGAAAAATATAATATATGATAAAAAACATCAAACCATCATTGGCACACAGAGCATGTTCAGGTCGCATTCTGATACATCAAGGATAATGATATTTACCAATACCAAGAAGATTAATGAATTTAAAAACATCGGATTGGGCTTTGAAAGTATAAAAATGGTTGTACAATTTTGGAAATGTCATTCTAGGAAAAGCTCGACTAGCATTTGCAGTGTTCTTTTTATTTCATAATATACATTCTAAATGGCCCCCATGAATTTATTTGCACTTAAAACGACAGTTTAGGAAAATATTTCTTTAAGATTTGTACTTGAGGACAAGTAAACAGTCATACATCATTTACGATTTATATGTTATAAAATATTAATTACACATTGCTAACAAAATATTTCAATATTAAAAAAGTAATAAAAAATACAAAGAGTGAATGCAAAATTTATGTTTCATTAGAATCGATTGAAACAAATTCCACAGAAGTCAAATTCACTATTTAAGCAATTAGTCCAGTTGAATTATTCAAAAAAGTCAGTTTCTAACGAAAATTAATATTTGACATAATAAATGCATATGTAAAAGTTGTACCATGTGTTTCTAAAGTCTTTGCGATTTTAAATTTTTGCTTACATATATATTTATCACGTGATAATTTAAGTTTATTGGAAATCGATAGTGCTAATTGTTCGGGTTTATTTTAAGATGGAAAAGAAAGACAAAACTGAATTGGTTGTGATGTTTTATAAGAATAGTCAGAGCTACGCTGCTGCTATCAGAAAGTTTTGTTCTTTACATGGAATAAAAGATTCCTCTCGTCGACCAAAGGAATCCACTTTAAGAGCATTGATTAAAAAGTTTGAAGCACATGGAAGTGTCGATGATCTACCAAGAAGTGGTAGAGGAGATTGTAGATCTGATCAAGATTCTGAGGCTGTGATGGAAGCAATTGCGAGGCTGAGAGAAGAAGGAATTTTGCCAACAACCAGAAATGTTTCTAGTGAAATGGGTTGTTCAAGCTCTACGTCCTGGAGAATAATGAAATATGACTTAAACTTGCGTCTATACAAAATTCAACTTGGGCAATTCCTCACTGATGAGCACCGAGAACGAGGATTATCCTTTTCAGAAAAATTTATCCGTGATTACCAGAGCGAATCAATAAAAGATGTTATCTTTTCAGATGAATCAAATTTCTCGCTTAGCGGAGTAGTCAACAGACAGAATACTCGTTTCTGGGGCCATGAACAGCCATCTCCAATAGAGTTGAAGCAATTTGACTCTAAGTTGATGGTCTGGGCTGGATTTTCTGGTAAAACAAAGCTCCCGATTGTCATTCTTCCTTTTGGCTCAACCTTGAATTCTGAGACTTACATCAGCTTCATTGAAGATACAATAGTCTCATTTCTGAAGAGAAAGAAGCTGTGGCGATCCTCTGTCTTTCAACAAGACGGAGCTCGTGCCCATACTTCAAACTGTGCTCTTAAAGCTCTGAAGAGATTGTTTCCAGGAGGATTAATCAGTAACAGAAGTGAAGAATTTTGCATGCTTGTAGCCCCGATCTAACACCACTGGATTTTTTCCTGTGGGGTTACATGAAGAACAAGGTCTACAGTATTTCTCGTCCCAAGAACCTTGATGAACTGAGGGAAAAGATCACACAGGTTTATGAGGACATTCCAATGTCAATGCTTCAAAATTCAGTTCAAGATGTTTTAAAAAGGCTGAAACTTTGTGTGGAACATCGAGGTGGACACTTGAATGACATTATTTTTTAAAATTATTTTTGTAGTTAAAAAATAAAATCCGAAAATGTTTACTTCAATAAAGTTTTTCAGTTTTACATATATCTTTATTATTTTGAGAGATATAAGATTTTTAAATTCGCAAAGACTTTAGAAACACACGGTATGACAACTGTGTGCTTACATTCTATTTTTGCAGATTGAACACATATTAAGATTGGAATGTGATAGAGGTCATACAAATGAGGTGCAACTGCAAAAGGGATTCCATGTATTTTGGTAAACCTTGTGCAGAAAACACTGTTTACAAAAAAATTTTGCGATCAAAAAGAAAGATTTTTTGTTTAATTTTGACACACTGATTTTAAATATTTAATAAATTTTTTCTGGGTAGCATAGCAAAAAAATAAAATAAGTGAAAAAAATTAAATGTTTTCTATAAATAGCATCAAATAACATCGCACATCAGAGCAGATTTACACTTGCCATCAAAACATTCTTCCATTAATTTGATGGTCTGGTGTACTTTTTTCCATGCTGATCGTAAATAAGGCTCTGGTTGGACAATAGTGTGAAAATAAAGATTTTATCGATGATATTTTTACTCTAAAACCATCAAAATTTAAAAATACGTATTCGGCAGGCATCGAATAGTATGTAAACTGTGTTAATACCATAATAACAAATGAAGCAATAGGTTTCCAAACGTGTCTAATCTATTAACATTAGAAAACCTAAGTGGTCAGATTTGACCACTCTCAATCTTTGATCTCATATTACTTGCCAACTATGAGTTATCCAGTCATACAAATCTACGAAATTTATTAATTCTGCAAATTAAATAGCTTAATCAAAAATTAATCTTAGTAAAGTATTTGATAGCATACTATTCGATTACAACACTTAAATACCTGAGGTGGCTATATACAGATATACATAGGACCAAAACCTAGGCACGGCCCAAGCTGGCCTGTTCAAGTAGATGCTGCTGATATATTCGCAGATATTGACTCTGAAAATGGATGGAAAGAAACCATCTCTGGTGGTGTTTTACAAAGTATTTGTGACAAAACAAAAAATAGTGATAGAAGTTTCGGAGAGGAAGGAAGTCAAGTTACACTAGCTTAATTCGAATAATTGAATGTACTGTTCTCTTGACGAAAAACATATGGATCGTGTTTGTTCATTGATTACATGAGCCATGATCAGTTCAAGATTATTTTTAAATATATATTCGTTTTGATAAAAAATACAATGAGGTTTTTGAGAATGTCAAATACATTTATATTTAAGCATTAAAGAGATATATTTGAAAGATTTCGAGAAAATACACAACGATGTTCCTTCCTTTTTTTAACACCTGATTAACAATTTTATACCTTGCAAAGGTCGCTCTAGTCTGATTGTCTTTATGCAAAGCATTTAGAGAAACATGGACTTAAACTCTAGATATTGAGTAAGCAGGAAAACCAATATGTGGTAGATATTATGGCTATCGTGCAAAAAAGAAGCGAATTTGAGAATGGATCAACTCGGTGAAAATGCTTTAAAACTTGCCTTTAATTTTTTTTGGAAAGGGAAATAACATCACTTGTGATATATTTTTCACATTTTTCCGACTTACTCTTTTTGAGGAAAAAAAGTACAGTAGTTGGAACAGTGCAGCAAAATAGGCAAGAAATCTGTTGTCAACACATTTCTAATTCTCCAGAGTTATAAAGGCCCATTTGCTGTTAACAGCATGTTATCTTTGTATCTCCTACAATAATTAAAATTCATCTTCAAATTTTTTAGCATAAAATCAAAACGATATTTGGGTAAAAAAAACTCATATATTAATTAAAAATGTACCACTTCACATCACAGTAGAGTAATAATTAATAACTAGTTTGAAATACTATTTATAATTGTTTGATAATATACATGGAATATGATTTTGCTTATCAGCTGGTTTTATTTCAAAATAACGTTCGTTTTCAGATTCCGGACAGATAAACATTCGCTAAGAGCACAAAATGTTTGTGTTATGCACAAATCAACGGGTTAATTATTAAGAGCTTAGTATCTAAGTTTAGAATATATAATTATTTAAAATACAATTTAAAGAAAAAAATTAAATCGGTGTTAGCTATGTAGCCGTGTTAGCAAAAAATGCGTAGTACAGAGAAGGAAGTATTATTATTTATATGCAGTATATACCTTCTCCGCCGTAAAGCGTTCAGAGACGTCGACCTGAAGAAGATTTGTAATAAGATCTTTAGCACTAGACGGAGTGTCATCCCATTCGGGACCCGAAAATGAGTAACGACCTTCCATTATAAGACGCAACATCATCAATTGACGGCGATGCCAAAATGGAGGTTTACCAGCTAACAATGTAAACATAAGAACTCCACAAGCCCAGAGATCAGTAGGACGTCCGTAACCATCTTGACTAGAATACATACTGCATCTAAGAACCTCTGGGCTTAAGTAGGTTGGCGTCCCCATTAGTTCAATTAGGTCATTATCAGACTTTACTTCTACAGCAAAGCCGAAATCGCTCACCTAAAATGTACATTACCAATAATAAACCTTTTCAAATTAGTTAAAACTTCACACTAAATAATTACAATCTAGGGTAGGGTCCATGCAGGGTCCATAGCCCGTACCTACAAAAATAGGCCCGTTAGTTTGTCCGTGCCCGTATCCTAAGCGCGTTATGTCCAGAGCTAATCAATATTTAAGTAAAAAAGCTTGATGTTATATGAAAAATGTGTCATTATACATGTACACTTAAGCTGTCATAACAAAGTCATATTTATCGATTTATGTCGAAAAACAAATTAAATAAAAATTTTGTTGACATTATTGAAAAGTTTAATTTTACAAATATGAAGCCAAAATAAAGTACCGTTTCCAGTATAATATTTCTCAACACGATTGTCAATAAATGCACATTGAAGCACCATTTTAATTGACAACACATTAGACAGTGTGAAAATATTTTCAATGCTGCTTTAATTAATCTTTTACAGGAAAAATACTTTTAGCTATTATCTTAATAATATACTGTAGTACTTGAATAGCCTTGTAAACAAAGTAAATTTCATGAATTCAGTCCAACGATATGGAAGGTATTAGTGAGTCTGTTATTATTGTTTCTCTGTGTGCACAATCTGCATACGGACATCTCAAAAAGAAACTGTGTGCAAAATATGTGCATTAAAATTTCACCACCCCCAGCAATAATCAGGAACGAATACCTTGAAACGACATTTAACCAATAAACATCTTAAGGTTCAATTGGCAAAAGAAAGAGTAAAAAGAGAGCGATCAATCTGCACTTAGTAAATTTGTTGACACGAAAAATTTAAAATGGAACTAAGCAACGTGGAGCGTTGTCTGCTTAGCTTGGCAACATCTCGACATATTTTACCATTAAACACGGATTTCAACTTTTATGCATTTCTGCATGTGATGTTCGATCTACCATTAGATTTCTTTCTAAAGACTTACATTCTTTTATTCTTGATTAATTTAAAGGCCAATGGGTAACATTAAACTTAGATGCCTGAAAAAATCCTGTTACTGGGGATCAATTTCTTGCAGTAGTGTGTTTCCAAGAAAAAAAGTTCCCACAAGCCATATTTTTGTAAAAGATTGCCATAGAAAAATCGGATGCCGTTACAACCGCGTCTTGTGTAACAAGTATCAAAGATATATAACAATAATTACTGTTGGGCAATTGGAAGTTGCACTAAAATATTATTTGATCAATGGATCCAACATGATCACTTTAAGATATTTCGAATTTAGTAATAAAGGATTGGTCTAAAAATGTTGAGTTATTTAAGACTGTTTATCAAATTTCAGTCAAGTACATCGAAAAAGGATTAGTGAAGCTTTACTACGAAACACCTTGAAACAGTGTGAATGATCGGCTACTTACAGAAAGAAAACATTAAATCCGGCATTTCTGCTTTAGCTCCATACATAAAATAATCAATTTTGCCCAGCAAGCTGGAATTAGTTGGGGTAATATGTACCTATCATTCTTGGATTACATTACAAAGTTACAAGGATTGGATAATGTTGCAAAGGATAAATTGCTGGTTGCAATCTCTTGGTGTCAATAATTTTGAAGAGTATCTAGCCAAGCGAGAGTTTAAAGGAGAAAATACTTGAAAGTTGCGACTTTTTATGAATCCCAAATTAAAAAAAAATTGCTTTGAGTGGGGTGCCCGTTGAGCATTCATAAACGTATTAACACACCAATAAGAGCCTTCCAATCGTCGAAAGTTGTTAATGACTTACTTTTCATAACAATGCACATAAATACCAAACTTTTGTCGAAGCAACATTAGAAGATGAAAACTCATGTGTAATGGAACTTTCTGAGGATAGTGAGAACATTCATTTTTCCATTTTTTAGTCTGTTATTTTATGTTGTATGTTTTAATGTGTCCCATAAATCCTAAGAATGTTATTTATTATTATTATTATTATTATTATTATTATTATATATACATGTATATATATATATATATATATATTGGTGATTTGTAATAAAGTTTTCACATATATTGGTGCTTTGTAACGCTCACCAC
>CABFPE010000034.1:168858-189538 GCA_900660155.1 Hofstenia miamia | reverse complement strand
ATTAATATATATATATATATATATATATATATATAATAATGAATGACTATTTAGCCGCTGAAGACATACACAACAAAAAATAAAAACAAATCAAGTTTTACGGCAGCGAGAACAGTCACAGGAAATGAAATAGGAGCAAATGGAAAAGTAGGCGAAGTTGGAGAAGGGCTCAGCAAAGAGGAAAGCCATCAAAGATTTCTTGAAGCTCGGTGGCGGGGAAAAGAAATCAATCGCTGTTGGAGGTTTGAGAGTCAAGATGTAATTAGCAGCAGTACAAGTACGATTGAAAAACGAGTGAAGGGTGCGATGTTTCATCGTACGACGATATATATATATATACCGGTATAAGGGTTTTGGAAAAGTTTTTTCCGATGGAGAAAACCTCAAAGCACCACTAGCCTCTGGTGATCAAGAGTCCTTAGCTGCCTTCACATGGCGGGATCTGGATGGTCATTTGAAGTGCTAACTTTGCTCATTTCTAGTGTGGGACTGCGTAGGTTTGCTTTCTATGGCTAACTAAATGTTAAGGAAGTCGCTTGGACATGGTGTTGTTGTGAGAGACTCACGTAAAGAGCGAAGTGGCTATGGTTGTGTCACATGGATACTATCTTTACCGTATAGGTCACGGCACAAAGGCGAGGAAAGGAGTTGGTTTCTTAATTAGCCCCAGGCTAGTTGATTGTAAACCCAGCTACTATCCTGTCTCGCCCATAACGGCAAGGTTGTCTTTCAGAAATAGTCTTTATCCAGGCGTACGTGACTTCATTATTGCCTACGCACCAACTGAAAGCAATTCCAATGAGAAAGACTTAGCTGAGTTCTACAGCAGTCTCAACAAGGTCATATCTGAGTACAAATCAAGAACTAAATTCCTTTTGGCAGGGGACTTTAACTATAGAATAGGCAAATCCATGAACTCTATCCCTGGGGTGATTGGAAACTTTACCACTGGAGATCATAATTCACAGAACAGTGAGATGCGCTGGTACACTTCTTGGTTGACCAGAAGCTAGCTCTGGCAAATACATTCTTCAGGCACAAGTGGATGCATAGTACCTCATGGACTCATCCAGGTACAGGCATGCGGGCTTTATTGGACTATTTCATAGTTCCAAACAAAATAATGAAGAGTGTTTGGGATGACATAGCTTGGTGAAGTATAGATCTTGGGTCGGACCATGACATGATGATAATGATTCTCCTGCCTTTTACCAAAAAGGCAGGGGCGCAATAAGCGTCTTAAGGATTGTTGCAGTGGGAACAGTCGACAACCTACGGGCAAGCAACCTCAGTGGTCTCTTCTGCAATTCCCGTTCGTTCAGAAGCGGAACCGGGATATGAACACATGGTTGATTGCATGCAAAGTGCACCCTTCCTCAGAATTGTCGAATTCCGAAAGTAGACCCAGACTACGAGTGTGAGGAAGTTAAGGTGGCGGTTGAACAAAAGCGTGCTATGAAACGTGTGTTCTTAAGTTGCAAAGACAAAATCAGCCAATTGAATTATTTTAAAGCAGCAAGGGCAGTGAAAAAACTGCATTAGGTGGAGTAAACTGGTCATCTTTACGGAAGCATTGGACACCCTTGATGAAGCCGGAGATGGCGGCAACTGCGGCGGAATCAAGAGGTGTATTCAAGAGATTGTCAGAGAAAACATGATGGGCTGCCTGACAATAAAGCCAGACCTAAGGCAATAGAATCCATTAAACATTTCTCGCAAGTTTTTAAAGAGTCTGCTAAGGAGGTAGATACAAATGCACAAACCGCACAAAGCTCCAGGTCGCAACTAGTTTCAGGGGGAAGCTTTCAGATAAGGGGGCAGTGCGCTTATCAAACGCCTTACAGAAGACTTTGCACAAGTATTTAGCATGGAGAGATGTCCAAGGGAATGGTGTGATGCAGAAGTTATCTTCTTGCATAAAAAGGTTTTTAGGTCTGACCATAATAATTACCGCACTATTTTCTTACTGGGCGTCAGAAGAAACATCTTTGCAAAAATTCTGAATAACAGACTGGAGCAATTGATGGGTAATAAACATACACTCCCACGAACTCAATTTGGTTTTAGATCAGGCAAGTCTACTGGCATGCATGTGATGAGGCAAGCCGAGGAACCTGCTAGATTACAGAAGGAATTCTTTTTTGCGTGTGTCATTGACCTCCAGAAGGCCTTTGATTCAGTTCTAAGGCAAGAAATTTGGCAATGTCTAGCAGCAAATGGTGTGTTAAAACGGATAATCGAGATCATTAATTCCTTGCACGAATCACCGATTTTGCACATTCGAGGCGAACATCCAGGCGCAAGCTTTTGGCTTGAGCGTCCTCGGCCCATGTTTATTTAACCTCCATGGAACCTCCAAAGGAATTGTTTTCAACTCTTTCTTTGGTAAAGAGGAAGTGGAACTTCCCGAGTATGGGGATGATCTCTGTCTTTTCGGCAGGTCTGAGAAACAAATACAGAGCTATCCAGATGGTCTAGTTACAGTTCTAGCGCCACTAGGCATTAATATCCCTGTACCAAAGACCAAGTGCATGTGGTTATCAAGGGTATAGGAAAGAACTTCTGATAGAGTTCATGTATCTGGAAAGAACATTGAATTCGTATCAGAGTTTATGTACTTAGGTTTGATTATCAGCACTGCTGGGACAGCACTCTCTGAAGCAAGAAATCGGTGCAATGGTGCTGCAGGCAGGATAATACGTTATCGGCGAGTAGCACGTCAGAATGGATTTTCAAAGCACTCTCTTACCTTCTCTTATGAGGCGTTATAGTACCCACTCTGACCTATGCGTGTGAGACGTGGAAAGAAACTGCTAGGGAACTGGAAATGCTTGAGGCTTCCATTAACACCTGTAAAAGGGTCTTTTGTGGGTCTCACTTTGGGATAGGTTAACCAAGGACAAAGTTCATTTCCAAAAAGTGCGCACGTAAGTGCTTAACTTTTGTTAGCCGGATGATGTCGCACAGCGAAAGCATAACTAGTGATCAGCCAATTGAGTTAGCAATTACCAAGGCATCAATAGTTCCTGAAGGTAATGGCCACATCGTTAGTGCACGGAGAAGTCAATGCTAGGGAAAGCGGTTGGTACTTGATGTACAGTGGTTAATGGACGTTACTCTGGGGGAGTCTCAGATATTTTCTAAGCTGATTACATCCTGCTCTAGGGATAAGAAAGGTAGTGAAGTGATTCACAAAATTGCAGGTCTGATCAATGATGACATGGAATTGATACAAAAGAGATTTTCTGGGGCGATTTTCGCAACAGTGCCAAAGCTTACACATACCAGTACGAGACATCTACAATGCAAGGCATGTGAGTGTATGTTTTCAGAGCAGAAAGCTCTTAATCGTCATGCCAGGGATGACTAAACGCAGATCTCCAATGTGGAAGCGGATGCTAATTGCTGGAAGTGTATAACAGAGGGCTGTTACAAGTCGTAAGAGTAAAGGTTGGTATTTACGACACATTAAAACTTGTCATCCCAAACTTTAGAGCATGTAGAAACAAGCAACATAGGAAGTTTCAAAGCTTCTGTTGGCAATCGGGGGCCTTAATGGAGCCAAGTCTGTATCTTACCCTTTTGGCTTTGTGGCGATTTTCTTACAAGGGCTCTGGACCAGATCTGGTAAGTACCATCCATGGTTAATCGTTCAGTTACGAGCGATGGGAGCCCCCACACAGATAACATTTTTGTCTTAAGATTTTAAATCTCTAAGTATTTCTCAAAAAACTAAGAGATTTCACATGCAAAATATTAAAAGTAATGTTTTCATTGAAAATTTGATACTACCCATAATAAAATTGAATGAAATCACAAAATACCTAAGAAATTGTCTTTAAAGTTTTCTACGAATGATCCAAAATCCTAAAAAAATAATTTAGAAATATGAATATTTTCTTACGAAGATAAAAAATAGTCATTGTTGCGGTATACCAAGCTAAATTTCATTTATTGCGGTGGTTTGCGGTAAAACACCGGACATTGCGGTGGTTAAGCAGGGAAGTTTTTTTCTCTGCGGTGGTAATATTTTTAAAAAAATATAATAGAATGCTTCCAAAGTGATGGAAAAGGTAGTTGACGTAGGGCAAGACTATTTTTGCAAAATGTAATAGAAATTTTGTATGTTAATTAAATTCGTGTTAAAAGACCGAAAAAAATATTTCGCTGTATCTCAAATTCTTGGACCCGATCTTTCTCAATAAACTGCTGCTCGGCTTCTATAATTTCGATGTATTTGATTTCCTAATATTCTCTCCAGTAGTAAGAAGCCGAGGCAAGCCCGTGGATATTCGACCTTTTGACCTTGGCGGGCATGGCTATGATGTAATTGTATACTTTTGCCGTCTGTGTATCTCTGACGTCATTGGAATATATTCTCTTTTGTTATAATATTTGTTGGCAAACACATTTGTTTGCAGTTTAAATGTAACCAATTTTTTTAGAGGTTGAGGAATTTTCGAATATCGCATGAGATTAGAATTGTTTGCAGTCTATTGTTCAAATGTAACATTTTTTATAGACATTAAATAAATAAATTTTAAAATAAATATAAATACATGCTTCCACAGATGCATACTCTCGCCATACAGAGAAAACAAACATTTATAAATAATAAATGTATTTACAAAGAAAATATAAAATGCACTACTAAAGTTCATATAGCGAATTTCAGCTACAGTTCAATGAACAATGATAATATTCGTCAAACCTTCATGTTGGGATGTGAATGCTGTAGGGAACAAACGCAATGTGTATTTGCATGTTATGAATTTCACATGGTAGTATCTAAATTAATGATTAATATACAAGTCAAATGATGTGATAGATCACACTAAGGAACACATGACAATTAAAAGTTTAAACAAATTTAATTAGAAATGTGTAATTACAAACAAACGACATTTATATTTATGAAAAAGTCTATAATAAATTTAACATTGAACTGCAAATTCGCAGCAATTCATTAAAATAAAATTGATTACGTTTTTAAAAGAAATATCGGTAAAACTAACTAGAGATCATATTGCAAAAAGTGTTAAGAATCAAAACAATATCTGAGATTTAATTATAAAAATAGCTTACCAAAAAGTTTGAAATCTTTATGGGTAGTTCATTCATCAATGTGAAATTCCATTAATCCGCTCTATGTATAGAGTTGCATGCTTTCATAGACAATGTCAAAATTACGTGGTCTTTATCCCTATTGTTCAACTGCCAAAATGTAACCAATCATAAAGATTGATATCTCCCAAACATGAAATCACTTTACAATTATAATAATTAAATAAAACACTTTCAAATCATATAAAACTAGAATTCTTTCACAAGTTGGAAAGCAATCTCAATTACAACATGTTTTTCCCCATTTATACAATTATGTAAATGAAACATGCTACAAAACTGAAATATTAATAAAGTAAAACGATTTATCAATCACCGTCTCTGGTACTAATGAAATAAATATTTTTTCAATACGTTTTTCTCGTTGAATTCAAGAAAAATGTTAATAAGGTAAAATAATTTATCCATCACCGTCTCTGGTACAAATGAAATAAATATTTTTTCAATACGTTTTTGTCGTTGAATTCAAGAATAAAATATTTGCAAGTAGTAATTTTTATATGAAACGTTTCAAGATTGTTGATAACATGTTTTGTTATTAATGTCGTAAATTGGTTGTTATCGTTTATTGATACACATATATACAAAACGTTTAAAAATATTTATTTTATATTATAAGAAATTGTTTACATTTTAAAATTTTATTGGTGTCTTTTATATTAAGAATTAAGTAAATAACCGGTATATGACTTTTCCACATTTGTAGACTTACATTTTTTCCGACGTTTTTTCACTTTTATGACTTATATTTCTTTTCTGACGTTTTTTCACATTTGTGACTTACATTTCTTTTCTGACGTTTTTTTATTTTTGCGACTTACATTAAAAAACTTTTCCTCAACGATGACATGGGGATTGGGAACAGTGCTATTGCAAAACGTATTGTATTACAGTTTAGTAAATAGAAAATGTATAGTTTTGCTTTAACTTTTTTTCTACATGTACTAGTTTTATGTTAATATGTTTGATAAATTATTAAATTTCATAAACATTAGTTTTAATATAAAAAATTTAAGCTCCTACGCCTTCTTTGTAAATAGGGAAAAATCTATAGTATTCTCTAAACTGATAAATGTCAATGTTTTACCTAGCTATTAATTTAACATGCAATTGACATTCAAATTTAGCATGAGGGAATGATGATTGAAATAAAGTAATCGCTAGTTTAGTAAATTTAATAATACTATTTACTATATAATGAGAATGTAGAAATGATTTGTACGTGTTTCATTAATGGTAGATTTCTAGAGACATCTCATCAACTAAGTTAAATAAGTGTAATATTAGATAATGGATGCATGCTATGTATAATAATATAATTAGGGATAAAATACCTATATACATTTATTCACAGGTTAATATACAATACTCTAACGATTTGTTTTGCCTTTTCAAAAAAAATTATTTGCCTTGGGAATATTGAATTTTCCTTTTGGTGATTTGTTTTGTCTTTTCGAAAAAATTACTTGCTTTTGGGATATTTAATTTAAATAAAAATTTTAAGACATTCTACAAATCAATGATTGTTAAAGTACTTGAAGTTGTTTAATAGTTTATGAATTTAAAATAAAAACTTTATAATTATTGAGAAAGCGTTAACATTCATATTTTTCTTCAGTCAATGAGTAAATTTTGATAATCGCAAATGAATACATAACGCCATTTCAAAAACAAATCAATTAGATGTCATGAAACTCGCAAAACATTTTTATTTACAAAAAGACTAACACATTTTCATAAAAAATACAGTCTTACACAGTTTGCATGAAAAGAAGTAAATTTTTAAATTGTAAATGAATATCAAAGCTATATAAAATAAATTTAAGTAAGAAAAATGTGAATGTGAATGAATAATTATAAAGTTTTTATTTTAAAATTCATAAACTATTAAACAACTGCAAGTACTTTAACAATAATTGATTTGTAGAATGTCTTAAAATTAATATTTATATGCGATATTAAATAACAAAACCATTTATTCTTTAAAATACGAAAATAAAATCTGAATTTACAACAAAGATTAGTCGTATTTATATGTATGTACGTTTTTCTTACTCGTTCTTGAAAGTTTATACTAATACCGTCATGAAATTGTCATTTTGTTCAAAGTGACAAACAATATAAAGTGAAAAAAATGTATAAAGTGGAAAACCAATGTAAAAGTCCATAAATGTGTAAAATCATCAAAAATAATTAGACTGTTCTTAACATATAGTCACTTCTCAGCATTATGAGAGTGGTAGCATCCCGTTATTGAATCAAATACCCTTATAAACAGGAGACAATATAAATGAAGAGAAATTAATGAATTAAGTAAAAACCCATATAAAATGTATATAAATGTAAAAACACTCAAAAAAAAAATTACATTTAGCTTACATATAGTCACTTGTAAGCATTATTAGAGTGGTAGCATCCCATTATTGGATCAAATACCCTTATTCACAGTATATAGTGTAAATGATCAGCCATTCATCAATTATGAAAAGGCTCATAAAATTTATAAACCAACTTCAAAGTCATTCATCAGATAGAATTACAATTAGCTTCCATACAGCAGATGGTGAGTTCATTCATTTAAATGATACTAGCAGTATTTAGGGCATTTGTACCAGAGACGGTGATTGATAAATCGCTTTACTTTATTAACATTTTAGTTTTGTAGCATCTTTCATTTACATAATTGTATAAATTGGGAAAAACATGTAATAATTGAGATTGTTTTCCAACTTGTGAAAAATTCTAGTTTTATATGATTTGAAAATGTTTTAATTAATTGTGATAATTTTTAAATTGATTTGGATTTCATGTTTGGTAGATAACAATCTTTACGATTTGATACATTTTGACATTTGAACAATAAGATATAGATAAAAATTACACAATGTTAACTGTCTGTTAAGTACAACTTTGTACACACAGCAGCATAATGGAATTTTACATGGTTGTACTGTTTTTATAATTGGTTACATTTTGACATTTGAACAATGGGGATATAGATAAAACCACGTAATGTTGACATTATTAAACATGCAACTTTATACACATCCGGCATAACGGAATTTCACATTGATGAAAGAAGTAGCCTGAAAGATTTCAAACTTTTTGGTGAGTTTTTTTCTATAATTAAATCTTAGATATTGCTTTGATTCTTAACGCTTTTTTGCAATATTATTTCTAGTTAGTTTTACAGATATTTCTTTTAAAAATGTAAATCAATTTTATTTTAACGAATTGCTGCGAATTTAATGTCCGGTGTTAAATTTATTATATACTTTATTATAAAAAAACATCGTTTGTTTGTTAATACACATTTTTAATTGAATTTGTTTAAACTTTTAATTGTCATGTGTTCCTTAGTGTGATCTATCACATCATTTGACTTGTATATTAATCATTAATTTAGATACTACCATGTGAAATTCATAATGTGCAAATACACATTGCGTTTGTTTCCTACAGCATTCACATCCCAACATGAAGGTTTGTCGAATATTATCATTGTTCATTGAACTGTAGATGAAATTCACTATATGAACTTTATCCTTTAGTAGTGCATTTTATATTTTCTTTGTAAATACATTTATTATTTATAAATGTTTGTTTTCTCTGTATGGCGAGAGTATGCATCTGTGGAAGCATGTATTTATATTTATTTTTAAAATTATTTATTTAATATCTATAAAGAATGTTATATTTGAACAATAAACTGCAAACAATTCTAATCTCATGGGATTTTCGAAAATTCCTCAACCTCTAAAAAAATTATTTACATTTAAACAATAGACTGCAAACAAATGTGTTTGCCAACAAATATTATAACAAAAGAGAATATATTCCAATGGCGTCAGAGATACACAGACGGCCAAAGTACACAATTACATCAGTCTTGCAAGCCAAGGTCAAAAGGTCGAATATCCACGGACTTGCCTCGGCTTCTTATTACTCTCTCACTCTATCAGTGGCTCACGATCCGCTTCTAAAGTTCGTTTTCTACTACCTCGCATTCACAAAGCTACCTGTACCAATAACTTTTTCTATCGTGTAATTCGGCCAGCTTATTTCATAATTTCTAACCTTGAACTCTATTTGTGGTCGCCTGTTAGACTTTTCAAACAGCGCATCCTACTGTTTCTTCTGTCTGCTATCTCTGAATTCGGCTTTTTACATAAATGCAACTCATTTCCTTTCTGCAATTGCCCCCTTTTGTCATCTTCTCACCTAATTTTCACTGTTTTTTTCTCTTTCCCTCTATTGTTTGTTTGTAAATATGTTATTTTAGTTTTGTATACGCCATTAATTTCGATTCAATCCAATATATATATATATATATATATTATATATATACAGATTGAAAGATTCTAGATTATAGAAGAATCGAATTTTTTTAATTAAGATTACGTTCTCCATGAAAATTTTTTACATTAAATGTATACATAATGTTATCGTCAGTGCTGCATGCCCGACCTATTCCCGTAGTTTAGAAGCCCGTGCCCGGGACGGAACCTACCCCAGATTATAACATATGAATTATATTTCTAATTAATGTAAAATAACAGTAAGCAGGTGATCATCAAATAATCCATAATTTTAGTAGCAATTGATTAATTATTGCAAAAGTTTACCTGACTTTCTCTTAACTGTTACATAAAAATTAAATTGGGAAATCAATGCGAAATGTTGATTCAATTAATATGTATTCAAATGCTTTCATATATAAATGATGTTAGTGTGTGTAAACATTTAAGAGTTATTTTGAATAAGCACGGAGTGTGTTGTATTTATTATATAGAAAACTTCTTTATACACTGTCTGCTACTTCAACATAAACTGAAATCAATTGCTAAATAGAACTGTGACTAAAAATTATGAATATATTCATTTGCCAACACTACTTGCAATCTTGCAAATAGATATACTCATACATACATATTTGCCAAAAACTGATTATACACAGACAAAATACGGACTAACACACAGATTAAGCTACTTAAGCTAAGATTTAATTAAAATTTTTTATGATTCTTCTACTTATACATTTTCTTTCTGGTTTATTAAATATTTTCTACGAAGTTTACATAGGGTGTTATTTAAGAACTGTATTTACAAATCTTTGCTTTATTAATTGATTACATCTTGCTACTATAAATTTTATTTCATGCAAGTATCTATATTGTAGAGGAGAAAAAACAAACTGTATTTATTGACGCATATGTTTAAATGGACTTGTTATAAATACTATTACAAGCTCTAAATTCATTTTTATCTCATTCGCTGGTGACTTTGAATTATAATGTCTTGAAATTAAACAAATTTTATCAACATACTAAAGAAAACCACACTTTACATGAGGTAAATAATTTATGTACAATAACAATATGATTGGACTACGTTACATGCAAAAGCAACGAGATCCGGAGTAAGTGCTACATGAAGATTTTTATTGACCACCAAGAAACCAGTCAACATACAGCTAACAATGATATTAAAAGATTCGATACAGTTATTAGAAAAAACAATTTCAGTGCATTTAGCTTTTTAATGTATGTCATGTAGTGTGTCAAGATGTAATATATATATTTTGTTGCTATATTTATAATTTCGAGAGCACTACACTGTCATAAAGCCTTGAATAGAATCATTTTTGCTTAAACATATTTGTATACTATTGATATATGTGTAAAGCTTATTGTATTTTATCAAGAAGCAATTGCAAAATCAAACATATTTCGTAATTAAAATGAAATATTTCTAAATGTTTTAAAACTAGCAAACAGTTTAATAACACGATAGTATATTAAATAATTTGATCTATTTATATGTGCACTTAGCACATATTTGGATTTGGATCGAAATACAAGAAAGTATATACGCTTCAAAAATGAATATGATTAAGAAAACAACCTTTATGTTCATTCTTTCATCTAAGAGTATATTTTCTGGCTTAATATCACGATGCACGATAAACTTAGAGTGCATATAAGCTACGACATCTAACAAACTTCTCATAATGACACGAGTCTTTTTGGCAGATAAAGTAACAACCTAAATAAATTTGAGAATCAACTAATCAAATTCTTAATATATATATATATATATATATATATATATAGNTTTGTAACAACTTAAACTGATTAAACTACATTATGCTGTTGCATTCATTTTGGATTATGGCCAAACAACATTTATTTGTTTTTTATTGTTTTTAAGTTAAAAATTGTTTATTTCAGGGATTCACTATCAAGTTTTCCCACAGAATCCCAATCCTTAATTTCTAATAAATTAATTTCCATTAAACTGTGATTTTAAGCTTCAAATACCTCTCAATTTGTGCTGCATTTGAACTAAGCATTTTAAGAACTCAATTTACATAACTTCTATAAGCTGCAAGTGTTATAATAGCAAGTTGCAACACTTGTGGGGTTATTTCAACAATGCCAAATGGGGTCTACATATATGTATGTGATTCAAATTTCCACAGGAACCCACAAATGGGGGGGGGGTCCATAAAAAAAACAGACTTCAGATCAGAGTTTAATATTTTATATAAACATTTTTTATATATTCTTGAAAATAATGTGATAAAACAGACCATTATGTTAAGGGGTGTGATACCCTATCAAACCTCCGATCAAGCAAGCAATTAATTTTAATTGGTCGGCAAACATGTTGCGACGATACATTATCAAACATTCGTCAAACAAGCCATCAGACAAACGGCAAACATCTACTGGTTAACTAGTTTACATTAATTGATGTGCTATGACCTGTATATATTCGTTTTTGATACAATTGTTATTAACATGCATATATTTACGCGATAATTACTTTCTGTCAATAATTTTATAATGCTTCATGTCTATTAATTGCTTTTGTACGTAAACATATGGACCCGGAGCAAAACATCCGAAATAGCATTTTAGCGATTGCGCTAAGTAAAGAAACCATGCTTCACATCACCAATGACTAGGAAAAGCATCTAAAATAAATTAATTAACCACTGTTTTGCGCGTAAATGAGTTCTGCGTTTCCTGTGAGGTTGGTTTAGCAGTTTAACTAAAGTATATAAACAACAATATTGATACGAAATAGTAAGGGAACAATTGAATGCGGTTTTTACACGTTTTAATTAAATGTCCTCAACATTAAAGAGTTATAATTAGCTTGTTTGACAAATGTTTGAAGGAAAATATCTAAATTATTTTAATTTTATTTTGTCTAATTGGAGGTTCGATGGCGTGTTTGACGGGGGGTGATACACTGGCAAACATTCGTCAAACATTTTGTTTGTCAAATATCGGTCTTACAAATTTGATTGTGTATCACTCCCTCTATAGCTGACCATTATATGTGCGGTGCAATACAACAGACCATTATATGTGAAAGTCAAGTTACAACAGACCATTATATATATATATATATATATATATATATATATATTACAGTTTCAATATTAACCTGGGTTAAATAATCGAATAATTCCCCATTTGGGCATAATTCCAAAACTAAAAATATTAGTGTACTACTTTCAAATGCATCATGTAGGAAAATAACTCCAGGATGCCCACTGAGCGTACGAAGAATTTCTACTTCTCTTCTTGTTTCTTCTTGAACACGAGCTGCTTCTGGGCTAGCAGCACTAATGTCAATAATTTTTACAGCATAAGGATTGCCGCTCTTTCTTTCAACACATCTTCGTACAACACTGACAAGACCTCTGCCCAATACACCTCGAGGTTCGTATTTTGCATAGAATTCCTCGGCTTCACTACAATCAGGCAAATCTGGCTCCGTGCCTACCATGATAATACTAAAGCAAACTAAGTTCAATGCAATAACTTAATTAGTTAACAGTTTGAATTGCATTCAAAATTGTTCACAAATATTGTATTCGGATCAAAAAAACGTGTAGTTTTTTATGAGTATTACAAAAATCAAGGAGAAAAAATCTAAATTAATCGATGTGAAACCTCGCGCTTTGAAAGTGATTATAATAAATTTGAGACGGTATTATGCTTAGTACAATAGCAAGCTTGATACGCTAGGGTTTGGCCCATGCCATTATGTTGAACAGTATTGAATAGTATTTACGAGGGACCAATGAAATTTGAGCAAACAATTGATACCAAATTATATCAATTTTCCGCCGAACATTCAGTTTTGGCATGGCTACTGCGTCGGAGGAGGACTCGCTTATCAAACGCATTATTAGCAAATCTACATACGAAAATTTTTTACAGCACTACATCAATTTCTAGTGGAAAAGCAAATTGCAAGATTTGTAAAACAACTTTTAGCTACGAACAACAAAAAAGTATTACGAATAGTCTACGTCGGCAGTTATCAACAAAAAACCCAAAATCTTATAGAGCCAAACCAAATGCTGGTCTATCTGATGATTCACAGTCAACTCTTACCGATCTTGGACACGTTACTGTTACGAAAAAAACAAAAAATAGAATAACCCCAGAAAACCAAGTGTATTCTTACTTTAGCGCGCAGTAAACACGTATTGCTATTAAAGTTTTTCGAAGACCCAGTTATTTCTTCTGAATTCAATTTACCAACTATAAGTCGGAGAGAGGTAGGCCAGCAAATTTTCTCAATAGCTGAAGATTGAAGGCTACAGTTTTTGAACACTTCAAAAATAAATGGATTACCTTAGCACTGGATGGGTGAAAAAATCCAGTAACAACTCATCATCATGTGACAATTCTTATGTTGAATGTCGGGGCAAACAACGAAAAACCAGTTTACCTGCAAAGTTTTGTAATGAGTGGCACAAACTCGTAATGCATTGAAACATGTATTCAGTTAGCCATTGACGAACTCAAAGAAATAATATTTTACCTATTGCCTGTGTTACCGACAATGCTCCTTCAATGATAAAGGGCGCAGAGAATATTTTTGGAAAAAATTCACATGTTTTGCTTCTGAGATGCTCTCCTCATGTCTTAAATTTGGTTATCAAAGATATGTTAAAATCAGTTGAATTTTTAAAATCGGGATTTCAAATTTTGCTGGAATATAATAACAAAAGAGTTATCCGAAGGTATTGTGAAACTAGATGGAATAGTGTTTATGATTAGTTTTTGGATTTACAAAAACATTTATCAGAAGCTGGTACGGAGGGTACAGAATTAACATGTGTCAATTCAGTTGTGGTTGCAATACAACCATTTATTCGAGTTCTGAATTTATGTCAAAGTGACGGAAGCGCGTGGCCTGAAATTCATTCGAAAATGCCATAGCTAGGTCGTCCTCTAAAGGATTGGACGGAGTGGTAGCAGTAGCTCAAAATCGTAGAAATTGGCTTATGAATGATATTGTTGCTCTGAACTTCTTTATTTCCAATGAGTTTGAGTTTTCAAAAGATACAGTGACAAGAATAATGAAATGGTTAGACGCGTTAGGAATTCCTGGATTTGAGGAATTTTTGCTGGTCCCGTTTTTCACGGAGACAGCGCTGTTCTCCCCAAAAAACAAAATTGCAACCAGTGAATCCAATGAGGGCTAGTTTGAGTGACGATATTGTAGATAGATTATTATACATTAGATACAACCACTGTTATCAGTTTATTGAATTTGCAAAATTTGAATTGAATCAAGACAAGCAGGATTTTTACAATGAGTTTTGTCAAGATTTTGAACTAGTGATATAATTCATTTTTCAGCATATTTTTAATAACAAAGGTTCCCGTTGCCTGTATATATATATGCCCGATGCCCGTACTTTAATGCCCGTGCCCGTACGGGAAACACCCCAACTGATACGACATTTTACACCAGACATTGCAACTGTGGCAATTTTGAGATTAAATAAAGGAACTTGCTGGAAAAATTCTTGATCAGGACGTAGTTTTACGGCCTTCCATAATAAAAATGAAAGAAAAAACTTAATTACAAGGTGTACTATACAGCTCAAATATTTTGAAATTGACATTCGATATAATTGCAATGTGGATGTAGAAAAATTGCTTTTACAAAAGACACAATTATTAAAATTCCATACATTTAAAGTTCCTTAAGCTGCAAGAGGCACATAGCCGTAATATAGACAGCACTCATTTTATAGGGAGGATTCGAACAAAGCTACCATACGCCTCCTATACACGTTTTCATTGACGACATCCCATTTGTACAGGGCGATCAAAAATCTTGGAGCTTTATTAGATCCCAGGCTGCATTGGAATGAGTCTTTTGATACAGAGATTAGAAAGGCTAAATTGCGTGTTACTTCTTAAGTCAGTCTAAATGGGAATGTGACAAAAATAGATTAAGGAAAGTTTTTTGAATGCTCAATCGCTTCGAGATTCGGTTAATGTGCTTCTGCCTTTGTTATCCACCATTAATTATCAATAACGTTTATCACAATGTTTATGACCGAGGTAATAGAAGTATTTGGATTTTCTGTTGAAGTAGACTATGGAACATATTTCATAAACCTTAAGCGTTTTTCAATCAGAAAAATTAGCCTATTTCGTTCATAACTTGTACTTAAATAGCCTTTGTATCTTCTAAATAAAAGGATTTCTCTCCCATATAAAAATGATATCAATAGATTAAGTGCAAAACATGTAGTTGGTGTAACTGTTACATATTAACATAAATAAATTAATGAATTAGAAAAATGTTGAATTTTCGGCTTTGATAGTAAATGAAATTCAAAACTACTTAATAGATGCCAAGTAGTAACGGTGGCTACAAAAATTAATAGATTAATAGTTTCGTATCTTATGCGTAGAGGAAGCAGAAACGAGTCTAGGATCTAAGCATTGGCTGAGCGATAGCCCATTAAAAATTGACAATTAACAAAAATTTGAAATGAAAAAGTAATGAAAGTAAAATGGAAACACTGACGTGGCTGCTTCCTTCTCAGTTGTTCAAAACAAGACGTTTAACAACAGAATTTTCATCTCGAATATTTACGAAATTATAACATTTCACTTTCTCTCCACCTTGTGATGATAGAGAGGAAGGGGAGTTTTGGGAAAAGCATTGCATGCCTTAAGATTTGAGACTTCTTGAAAATAATATGTTGCCTACTCGAGGCGTTGATACAAGAATTTCAATGTGAGTGGGCTACAACACGCCTACTGTATAGAGTGTAGACTCGCAACTGATGGGAAAGGGGTGTTTTGGGACACAGCATAGCATTTTGAGTATGAGACTGCTATTGCAAAAGAGCTAATCAATACTGGCTAAAAACTGTGAATCATGACATATTTTAGAAATGCTTTCAGCGAAGGTATAGAATATAGTGCACGCGGAACACGCAGCCAAAATAAACACTAATATAGGGTAAAAACGATAAAAACGTACAAATTTAAAAAAATAATAGATATAGACCGATAAATTTGCATAGTTTACCAAATTCGTAGCACGTGGTAACATTTTTAGTGTAAATCAAGTCCTTACCTTTAGGTGAAATTTCCAAATACATTGTGTTAATTATATAAATATATTAAATTCGATTATTCAATGTGTTTTACTCGTATTATTATAACTATTAATATATGTTTTGTTGAGTACACAATTTATTGAGTTATTGAGGAAGTTTTTGTGTATAAATATAGAGAATATTTAATGAAATTTTCAATACAATGCACTGCTCAATAATACTTCATTGAGTGCAAATAAGCAGTTTACTTGTAAGTATGACACGGAGATGTTGCGTGTACAACTGTCGCTCTGGCTATAATGATAATATAGAACGAGTTTCACTATTTCGTTTTCCAAAAAAGAGTGCTCAACAAAAAAAGTGACTTCGCAGGTTGCCGAACAAAGCTGGTTCAGTTAAAATTAACAGAAACACAGTAATTTGTGGTCTGCATTGGCCAGAAAATATGAAAATGAAAGAAAGTGGATGGAGATAAAAGGTAATAATAATAATAATAATAATGAATACTCTAGAATTTAGAATATTTTGCCAGGTTTAAAAAATTATGTCTGCAAGCGCTAATTTCAATCTCAAAAAAATGTTAATTTTATTATCAGCTTAATGTGAATTTTCAAACGAATCATCAAATGCAGAGTAGCCTTCTCAACATATGCTCACTGAATTTTTTAAATGTTTTGTGATATTCTATGCATGTTTAATACTGTAAATCAATGAATTAATGCGATGACTAGGTCACTTGTTATTGTGTAATTGTCTTAATACTTATTGCACAGAATCAAAATAGATTGATTTCAAGCACCAGTCCTAATTAAAACGTTCAAATTTAGGTACCACTAAACACACCTACAGCCTTCAATTGCGTCTCTTCATTGTGCGCACCAACGTGCAGTTTTACAAAGCCTTGTATCCTTGCACCTGCCATGGAAAGACGCAACCACTACTCGATGAAGAAAATAAATCGCTTACCTCACTATGATTTCGGGATTGCTCTGTCTGATCACTTTCCAAATGAATGCATTATATACTGTGAAGATACCTTTCACATTATTTCAAAAAACTGAAATGGACCTCTGCCAGAGTATCGTTTACTATTCCAAAGAATTACTGGCAATAAGTTACTCATTTGTAATGTTCGTCACTACCAGAATGGATTTGACGAAGTTTGCTTTGCAAATTTTGCTATTGAAGACTTGAACTTTGTATCAACTGTACATTCGTGATCTCTGCAATTTGCCAGTTTCTGCTGACGAACTTCAAATCCTTGATGACTGCGACGTAAATATATTATCAGATAATGAACAGCAGACTTTGATTTATGTCTGTGGATTCATTACCTTTAAATTTCCGATTTTCCCGATAAAGAAAAATACATTCAAGAACTATCAAGAGGAGGACTTAAGTTACCAGCTACTTCTTTAGTAAATTTTTCAGCAATTTATGTAGTTTTTCTTAAAAAACTACTTAATTTCGTGCAGATGCTCATTGTCGAAATAGACTAATTAATGTTTTTAAAACTTCGTGGATATCTTTTGTGGTCATTAAAATTGTTTATCGAAATGGTAGAAATGTATCTGTAACTGGTGTGATTTTTACACATTTGCTTAATTCATGTTTGCGTATTCTCTGCAATTTGCCAGTTTCTGCTGACGAACTTCAAATCCTTGATGACTGCGACGTAAATATATTATCAGATAATGAACAGCAGACTTTGATTTATGTCTGTGGATTCATTACCTTTAAATTTCCGATTTTCCCGATAAAGAAAAATACATTCAAGAACTATCAAGAGGAGGACTTAAGTTACCAGCTACTTCTTTAGTAAATTTTTCAGCAATTTATGTAGTTTTTCTTAAAAAACTACTTAATTTCGTGCAGATGCTCATTGTCGAAATAGACTAATTAATGTTTTTAAAACTTCGTAGATTGGGTTAGGGTTAGGGTTATATATATATATATTTATCCTTATATACATACATTAAAATCTTATTCGTGGCCTCTTGTACATATCGTCGCCCTAATAAAATAATTGCCTTAGTCCTCCAAAGAACATTTGAATAATACCTAAGTAAAAAATCACACCCTCAAAACATTTTTTACTGCTTTAATGATAACAAATATATAACAAACATATTTTTGTAAACTAACAACTTTAACTTTGGCTCATCCTGATTTGTTTAAAAAACTTGTTTTTCTCATTTTTCTCAAAACCTAAAAAATTGACTTAGGCAATTATTTTATTAGGGTGACGATATGTGGAATGCCCACATTATTTAATGCAATGCTTTTGTTTGAATAGCTTTATCAAGAATCAGTTAACCGATACTCGTTTTGATTCAATTTGCACATCATGGGTTTTTGAACAACATGCTTCAATTATAGAACGCCCTATGTTGAGGGCCATATAACATGTTCAATATAAGTATGAATTATATAATTCTATACGTTACAAATTTAATTGAATTTTCATTAATAATTGAATATCGATAGGCCTGTGGTAATTGCACCCAGCTGATACTGTACAGCTGCACTATACAAAATATATTTACAACAATATTAGCGGAATGTGTAACATTTTTACATTAATTTATGCAAGGCGGTCAAGTTAGCTATAATTTCGGTTTTTCTAAACGGTAAATAAAATGTGGAAATAAATATAAATCGGAAAAACAAATACTCTGAAAATGTGAAGCGGTTGTAAAATATAAAAGTTCTGATTTATTTAAAAATCTCAAGGACTCGATTTACACTAAAAATTTGTATATTTGCTGGAATAGCGTGTCATTTATTCATAATAGTTAATTATTTTTTATGAATTTCAAGTTTTCTGTGTTAAACTCCTTAAATATATACCGCGTGTTACGAATTTGTTTAATTCTGCAAAGTTATCGGTCTATATATATTATTTTTTAAGCTTTTTTACATGTTATTGAATTTTTTGTTTTTTATCGTATATTAGTGCATGCATTTAGGTGAGACATGTAGTAAACATAATTAAATTCATGTACCTGTAACAAAAAATTCAATAAAACAGATAAAATAGATTAGATCTAAGATCATGAATGAAAAGCAATACATTATTGATTTTGAACGTCGAACAAATATGTACTGCTTATAAACTCGTGTTAAAATATTCTAGAGATAGCTCGTCTATAATCTACTTCAGGAATTAATGAAGCGTTCCCAATGAATTGAAAATTTCATCTGCTTCAATTAATTTCCAAAAATTAGACTTTTAAAAATGTAATTCACTCAAACCTGAACAGTATGCTAATGTACACCAGTGATTGCTTTTAAATTTACTCAATTAGGACATTTTTTAAACTTATTTGCTCTTAGTGTGATTACATTGTTGATATTAAAATAACGGCTAAATATTTTTTTGTCTCAAAGTATTACTCGAATCAAAACATTCGAGCACATCGGGAATGCATTTTGTCTCAAATTAAAAATAATTTGTCTAAGCCGTTTTATAGCGTTTTTGTCTCAAAAAGTTTGTCCCAAAATATTTGTTTGAATTATCACTTGATATAATATATATATATATACTTAGTCACTCTAGCTTTACGGAATTGTATTTATAAAATAACTATTCAACAATAGCTAAAACTAAGTAGTCTTCATCACTAGCAACGTAATATAATGTTTGTAGTAATAACGGCTGAGGACGACAAAATAATACACTCTTATTTTTTAAAAATCTGCGATAAACAGGAATGTATTTAACGCAGTTCGTTTTTAAATCGATAAATCTATACGATAAAAACTCGCATTGTGATGAATAACGTTGCCTTTGTGGAAACTTTCTGGGGTTTGCATAATATCTAAATTTTGATTCGTGGTGTAAAATAAACACATCTGTATTGTACTCATGTACAGAAGATTGTGGGTTCAAATCCCACCGAATCAAAATAGCAATAATTTATATTGGTTTATATTTAGAATTGTATTTTCGCATATCAATTCTAGTACTGAAGATTTTAATTAATTGGCAAATCAATTCAATTGCGGTTGATTTCATGTATGCTAATTGTATCTGTTAATACTGGATAATCAATAACAAAGCTTACCTTTCAATGTTATATATTTAAACCAAAGCATAAATCAATGAAGAACCATAACAAAGTTCCTCAAAGATACACGCTAGGATCGATATAT
>CABFPE010000034.1:154319-168720 GCA_900660155.1 Hofstenia miamia | reverse complement strand
GTATATATATATATATATATATATATATATATTCGCTTAGTAGTGTTTTGTACTCAGAGTAAAAAATAGGCACAAGACGACCAAAGCAAACTTTCAAAATTGTTACTAATTGAAATAACATGGGTGGAACAAAATTCATTCACCAACGCTTGATTGATTAGTAGAGGAATCGAAAATCTCCCTAAGAATTGAACTTTCAGTTTCAGCTCGCCTCTTTAGCGTACTCTTTAACTTTAGTATTTCGATTTCTTCAACTTGTTGGCCATGACTAAACTTAATTTGCCATACACTATTTTTATTATGTAATTTATTAGATAGTTTAATGTAAAATTTATGCACCTGTGCATTTCCAATAACGTTAAAATGCTCTGGCAGCTTTTAGCACGCTCTCTGCAACTCCGAAGCATTTGACAATTATAATATATTACGTTATCTTTAACATAATCCTTAATATATAAAAAAGATTGATACACACAGAGGTGAGAATTTTTTCGGGAACTTCAAATTTCTTCCATTAAAGAATTATTACGTCATTTTTTATCTGATTTAAAACGTCATAAAATATTAATATATACAAAATATATATATACGAACTTATATTTTACGAACTAATATATTAAATTAAATAATACGAACTTATAACTTACGAACTATTATAAGAACTTTAATAATACGAACTTATAGTTTACGAACATGTTTACGAACTTATAAAATACGAACTTAAATTTTTTTCATTACGAACATATATTTTACGAACTTGTTGTATCTTCCCGAGCACATCCAATAGCAGTTCATCAATTCAATTTTGTACTAGAAGTCGAATCGTTCGATTAATCGAGCCGAATATGTTAGCATTTTCGTCGACCGATTCGTCGGCCTAATTTAACATTTGGCGAATATAGATTGGTCTTTTTCATCTTTTAAAATTTCAACCTTTAGAAATGTCTCTCAAACCTTCCAATCCAAAGTATATTATTAATGTATACTTCACCCATAGAAATACTAAGTGCAAGTAGGGCTTTCAGGCTGAGTAGGAGGTTTCATTATTACAATTTAAGTTGAAAAAATTTTTTTCAAGAAATTCATCAGTTTGATTGAATTTTTTCTAATTTAGATTTTTAGTGTAAATAAAAATATATTTTATAATAGTTCTGAGTTTTGTAAGCATTCTGAGTACTCGAAAATGGTGTCAGTCAAAGTGTTTGAAATCAATAGTTTTACTAAACAAAAATTTAATGCCTAAAATTATTGTTCTTATTAACAATCAAATAGCTTTAATATTTTATGCTAGCACTGAGATTTTTTGTTAATAATGTCAACATTTGACAAACGTGATGAATTTGCTAAGATAATTAATTTAGTTTAAATTCTATAAAAATACAGCAACTATTAAAAAATATTTGCTAAATTTTGTAGAAATTTACTGTCTCTTTCTTGTTGGATTATGTCACTACATTTATGATCACAAAACTCTTAATTTCTGCAAATTTTAGCAAATTAAACTAAATTTAATATTTTTGACTAAAAATATTTAAATTTAAATTTTAGTGAAAATCCCCCATTGCAAAATATTGTTATGAATTATAAGCTGAAGTTATTTTATCATGTGTAAATTATGATATTTAAAAATCAATGTCTTTTATTGTATTTCAAGCCCAATCCTAAAGAAACATAATGCCAAAAATTTAAATCACAAATAATGAAAATTCCAAAGGAAAAAAAGGCTGAGAACACAGAAATACAATGCCAAAGAATAAAAGTTCCAAAAATGAGAATGTTAAAAATCTAATTTTCACATAAATAATATATTAATGATTAGATGCTAACAATTTGTATCAATTTCCTTAATTTAATTTGTACACATTTTTTAGTGTAGTTATTCAATAGAAGTATTATTTGTCCCCTCAGTTCAAAGTAAGTGTGCTTGCTTGTTTTAACTTTGTGAGGGAAATTGTGTTTGAAACTGTAAACAGTATCTAGGTAATAATTTACAATTTTTGTAATAAATATCTGAGACTACTGTGGCAAAGTGCACAATAAATTTGTCTTCCTCAACTGCATTTGATCTTTTTTGCTTTTATTATCTAGTAACCCCCTTTAGATTTATCATCAAAGATTTGGTTATGATAACTATTGCTTAAGATCTGGTGACAATTCAGGAGGAAACTGCACTGGGTCTGGGGTGCCAAATAGCTCCTTAACAGTGACAGCCTGAATTGTGGTCACTTTAGGTTATGATTACATGTAGGGAATAACAACTTTTATTCAATTGATTTGTACATGCACATAAACTTACACACTGCAAATATACTATGCCATTGGTGAATGAGAATGCACAGCAATTATGTGCCTTTTGTTTGTTATTTATTTACATGAGCTGAGATAACAGAACTCTGAGATAAATTGTTTACTGAGCTAGAAATTACAACTAGAGACACACAATTAGCAGTTTGGTGAGTAAGGATGCCTTCATGGATATGGCTTCAGTGCGATGCCATGTGAATTGGTCACTGCTGGAGTTCTTTATAGAATTTCCGTATTTATTAGGCAAATTGGTGAACCACCAATGTTTCTCTCTTTTGTTGGAATGTCAGTCACTCTCTGCTATGGTAAACTTTGCAACCTTTGATCTTAACTCTTGAGTTTCCCAGTACCTCTAGATTAGCCAGAGCTCCCCCACGATTCTACATGATGTTAGTGGACACAACTGCAAGTATTTTCATTCCAAGTTCAAGCAGGACGTTCAAATTTGCTTGGAAGTTTTTCAAAAATATACTGCTGTCTGAATATTACTGTATGATAAAATATTGTTAGAATAGAAACAAATTGTAATTTAAAATTTAATTGTCTTAATTTGATATTATCTGTGTTTTTCAATTTTGGTACAGAAGTTTTAGGAATATAGTTATTTGGGATTTCATTTAAACTTAGCATTATAACTATTTGGGAATAACTTTTTTGGGTTGGTACTTGAAAGGAATACTGAATATCACAAAATGAATACCAAAAATCTCAAAATGGATNAAAAACTCGAACTCCGCCCGAGTAACTCGAACTTGACTCGAAAACCCTGGTTGTGACAGCAGCTTGGTATTTAAATATAAGGCAAATTTAGAAAATTTAAATTGGATTTCAAAAATTTTTTAACTAATAGTAATTAATTGCTTATTAAAAATAAAAACATTTAAAATAATAATATGATTGTCTCTTTAAACTATGTCCCATATACATCTGTTACAAACTATATTTTCAGTATCCATTTTGAGATATTCAGTATTTGTTTTGAGAAATTCGGTATTCATTTCAAGTACCAACCACTTTTTTGTAGTTATTTTGTTTGCACTTTTATGTCATAAATACTTGGTAATTCTTTCTATGGCCTTTTAGGGATGTAATGTAATTAACAAATTTTCAGGAAATTGAATTTTCTGAAATCATAACTTAAAACTAGAATATATTGTAGAATCAGTGGCTGGTAGGAAAACTTAACTAGAAACTTAATTGACTCCAAAAAAGGTTTGAATAGTGTTTACAGAACAGCCACGATTCCGGGAAAGGATTAACGTAGAATTTGTAACATATAGATGTAACATTGGTAATTCATCCAAGTAACCAAACTACTTTAGGTGCAACACAAGATGGCCAATTCCTATGGCTTCCAGCCAAAGCGGAACATCCAGAAGTAAAGTGCTTAACCTATTGACTGGTGCTACCCTATTTGTCTCACTTGCTTAATTTCTATCTCACTTCAAAAATACAAACTCTCATTTTCATTGTTATCTCTCAGCTCACTATTAAATAATCTGTAATTGCCAGATATTCATGCTAGCCAATGGCATGGTATCATCACAGTATTAGATTTTATAAGTGCATGTACGTGTTGAAATATGAACGAGAGATTTATTATTTCCTTATACATAACCATATACATAACTTAATGAGTCCACAATTCGGACTGGGTAATCAAAAGACCCCCAGAAGCAACGTGTCGCCCCGTGCTGGTGAAAGCACTCCCGAATTGTCGCCGATCTTAAGCAATAGGTTTCATTTAAGATAATAAATAAATAAGAAATACAACAGTAAAGACGGCATTTAAGAGTAGACAAAGTCTATTGAACTATCGCTACAGGTTTCTCAGTTTTTATACAAAAGATTCAATTATTACCTGCCTTTGTTTACAAAGATTAGATGTCAACGTAGTTTAACATGATCGAATTAGTTTTCCCTCGTAAAATTAAATTTGAGCAAATAACAGCACCATCGAGGGGACATCAATCTAATAATAGCAAACTAAGATCGAAAATGATCGATAATGTCATAGTGACGTAATAGTACAAGAATACAAATTAAAAAGATATTAAAGACTAAATGCGACTAAATCCCTGAGCAACTCTACAATATTCCAATGGCCTTAGCCATTGGGATTAGTGGATTAACCCCCTGGAAAGTCAACCCTCCTATAGAACAAAACTAAGAGGAAAATGAGGATTTAAAAATAAAATGCCTTAATTCAATTGCTGTAACTTTGCTCTCAACAATGATTTGAAATGCATTTCTAAGGTCTATTTTGTCCATATTTTTAAAACATTTTGATCACACATGTGATCACTACTAAATGACCTGCTCCATCAAGAAACTAAAATGTTATGCTGCCTCTACATATCATCAAATTGATAAAAATTATGATAAGTGTGTAAATTTATTGTTTTTTGTGACTTTCTTTTGTCAATACCAGAGTAAAACAGTAGTCTATTTATTATAATTAGGAAAATATTTCTTGACCTAACAATTATGAGTTGATCCAAGGATTTCTTAGATTTTGTAAAATTAGTGTATTCTCAAATAAATATAATCAACAAGTTTATAAGGGTTGGTACTTGAAACAAATACCAAATTTCTCAAAATGAATACTGGATATCTCAAAATGGATACTGAATATATAGTTTGTAACAGATGAATATGGGACATAGTTTAAAGAGACAATCATATTATTATTGTAAATGTTTTTATTCTTAATAAGCAATTAATTTCCATATTCATGTTTAGTTAAAAAAATTTTGAAATCCAATTTAAATTATCTAAATTTGCCCTATATTTGAATATCAAGCTGCAGTCACAACCCTGCAAAAAATTACAATTTTTAATTCTGTGTCTAAATGCCATAAACATATGATTTCATAGTGATTGCTATTGGTTGAAAGCTAACAAAGGTTTCCATAGTTACTTTTTCCCAGTATCCATTTTGAGATTTTTGGTATTTGTTTTGAGATATTCAGTATTCCTTTCAAGTACCAACCATTTATAAGAATCACCAATACTGAAATGCACATTTTCCTTAAAAATTTGTTGTTTTAAACAGGCTTTTTTTAACATTGAGAAGAACAATGCCACAAAAGAATCAGAGCACTTCACTATTCTCAGAATCCACATTCTTTAAGATTATTCACTAAGATATGTTGTATAGTTTTCAATTTTCTGTCAATCAACCAAAATTTCTGCTAATTTTGAATCATGGTAAAATTGTAGTAGAAACAATTTTGTACCTGCAAGCTGTTTGCATATATTTTCTATGGTATGATTTGTTCAATGATACCAGTTAACTTTTATATATATATCTGAGTATTGTTCATTTATTTCTCTTCAGTTTATTCTCAGTAAACTCGTTTTACTTTTATTTTTTTGACTTATTCTTTTATTAAAATATGTGTTTCTAATTCTTCAACTGTGTCATTAAATGGCACCTAGATGGTGGACAAATTGATTGCCACAGCCCTTTAAGTAGGTTAAATGTATGGCTAGGGCTTTCATACTGCTTGTCATTTGTAATAAAAATTGTTATTTTGCTTTCACCTAAATTACACAAGATGAGAAAGACACTGAGCTTAGGGTATTTTACTTAACACTTAGGTTCACCACTTGTACACAAGAGTTAGGCTTTCTTACTTCTTAATCAAATTAGGCTCTAGTATTATAAGACTCTTCTAAAAGGTTATCTGTATCAGGTTAGCTGAGTGTGGCCACTCTTCCCTAACACAATCTTCTGTTTACTTTTAACTTTTATTGGATAGGGTATAATAGCAGGAGGAGTTATTTAATTATTTGTAGTATCAGCCCATCCATGCATCAGCTTGAAACTCTCAATAAGATAGAATAGTAGGAATGCATGTTGATTTCTCACTTAATCAACATTAACATAATGCTACACATTTGATTTCCCACCTGTATATATGAATTCTGCTTGTCAAATTAGTCACCATTTCATGTTGAGATTACTCTCTAAACATACAAGTGCTTGTAAATAGATAGTAAATAGTGTATTATTCACAAATAAAAAATATAGATACATGGTATTTTAAAGAAAGATTGCAAATAATTTTGAAAAAATTGCAAACTAAGATTTTGTAAGTGCAGGAGCTCTACAATGTCAGCCAGTTAAAAAATTGAAATGTAAATATGTGGGGGGTTAAAGATTTAGTTAAAATTCAGACATGAGGTAGCAAAAATTATTAAGCCATTTATTAAAATACTAGCTAAATCAACAAGAATTCTATGAAAATTGTGAATTAATAATTTAAAGGTCAATATAACCAAAAAACAATGACTATAAAATCACTTAACCATGGTATAAACTCTACCATAACTTGAAAATGTAATACATATTTGTTTAATAATATCATCTATATGCTAAGTGTTAGGTTGAATATTGCTGATTTTTAGGAATGCATGCTGATTTCTCACCAATGTCCCATTAGTAATGGAATTTTACAAAAATTGCTAAAATATTAAAATAGTAATTAAATACTTGTTTTAATATATTACTATTTTCATTGTTAAAAATTGTGCAGGGCCATTTTCCCATGTTTTTTCAACAAAAAATGTATAATTTTAAAGGCTAAAATGAGTTTCTAGGCTTATAGGTAGAGGTGTTATTGCCCTTAAGCTTTTGTCTACATATTTTGTTTATGCAGAAATTTTCTCAAATACTCTGTGCTTAAGATATATTGTTAAGTTTTTATTATATGGTTTAGAGAGCATTTTTGAAAATCATTCTTACTTTGTTTCCCTTCTAAAAAAATGTGACTAAAAAATTTAACCCAAAAACATTTATAAAATATACATGCATAACCATTGAAAGTATTAAATTTCAAACTATTTAAACAAAATTGACCTTTATTTCAACATTGTTTTTTACCTTCATTTGCCCTAATTATAATACCTTATTTATTGTAAAATCTTAATTATTAAAAATTTAAGGCAAGGCATATTCTAAGAGGTAGTTGTGGCCAAAATTGACATCTGAAAATATGAAATGAGCAGGTCTATAGAAGAAAAATTCCCTAGATCCCTTAACTTTAAATTTTAGGCTATGACCAAATAAAATTTTTTTTCTAGATTTTGCAAATATTCAAATAAATTTAAGTTTTGAAAACTTATAGCTGATTGTGATCCTAATGGGCAGTAAAAGAGACAAACATAAAGTTAATTTTTTTAATAAAGCAAATGCCATTTGTAACAAGAATTCAAAATTCAGAATAGGTGAATAAATTTGTTCAGTGAAGATAAGAACACCCTGATAATAATGCTGAATTGTATTAGGATATTAATGTTTAAAAGTGGAAAACAGTTCACTCTGACTGGTTGGATGGGCAAGGGTTACAAAAATAATCATGAATGACTGAACCAATTCTTAATGATTATTCAAACATATTCGCAAAAAATCCACCCAATCTGTTTCATCTGATATAGTTCTGCAGGAATGGATTAAACTACTGAACTAGAAAGAGAGAGAAATTCTAGAATTTTTAATATTTTTTCAGAACAGCTAATCAACATTGGGGATGTAATATCTGTTTTTCTTGTCCAGAACTGGTAAATACCTAACACATTAAAGCAGATAAAGAGTGACAATTGCAACTCTTCCAACAGTGGGTAATTCACCAATAAATGCATGGTCTTACATATAAATTCACAATTTTCTTCAAACCACAGTTTTGTAAATTTAAAGAGAATAGGCAAAGCCCAGGCCTTAAATAGGTATATAACAGGATTCATGATTGTTAAGTAAACAAATTTTATTCAATGTGGTCTCCATCAATCTCAGATTTGGTGATGCTCTAATAGTTGCCTGAATTAGGCTGTACAAAGTAACCAGTACATTGGTTGAACATTACCTGGGTTAATGGAATGTTAGGTATAGTATTCATTTGCTACAGGTATACTGTGAGAACCATATGCAAAGGTTTTTATGAATTTTCAGCAAATAAATTCAATTTGATGTGTAGTATGTTTTCCCCTCACACCAGAAACACATACAATCACATTCTGCTACATTAAAAGGATCTCAACATCAATTGATTCTTTTCTCACTCAGCTGCAAAATGTTAAAGTTATAAATTTTCCTGGTGGATGGCTTGAAGTGCTCATGACTGTTTTCACTAAATTTAATTTCTCCGCAAAATAAAATCCAACACCCCCAACTGTAATATAACTTTAACAAGGAGGCTGGATCGCCAATCAAATTTAACAAGGTGGGCTGAGTCCAATGAGTGCCCCTTAAGCACACCCCTGTATTGCTCTCATATGCTGTGCTAGAAGAAGGCCAAAACTGGAGGTTTGTTTTGCGCCGCAATCTTTGTATTGTGAACCAATTATCGCGAACACCCCAATGATGCTGACAGGACAGGTTGACAAAATTTTTGGCCCCACCAGTCAATCTCTGAAATGTTTGCAAAGACAACTTAATATACAAAATTTGAAAAGGTAGGCATAAGTGTAATTATTTGTATTGATACACGGGCGTTAGACTCTGTGGCAAAGGTGTTTGGGACAATAAATACGGTCAATGTATATATATATATATATATATATATATATATATATTATATATATATAGGCTATAGATACTATGAGATTTATATTCACCGCCCACACTTTCCAACTTTCCGTAGTATCAAGAATAATTCATTTTATCCAAAAATATTTTCATTGCGTATTTGGAATAGGGGTCTAATTTTTTATGTATGTTTTAAGTTTTTTCAAAAAAATTTTATTTGACCCGTATCCAGCGCCCTACACCATAGTATCTTATGCCCGTATATATTTATTTTGTATATATATATTATCTGAAAACTCTCATTGCCTAATTCTAAAATTTTTGCCTAAAAATTTTTTATTTGTAAAAAGTTGCAAGACGATAGCAGGCATATCTCATAAATATATTTTTTCATATGCATCAAATACACTATTAATTTTGCATAGTCATGCAGATACTGAGTCCATACCACGGTATTTTTAGAGACACCAAACCGAACCAAACCAAAATTTTTAAGTCGCCGGGGCATAACGAACGCACAAACAATCGAATAAATTCTTGTGGGATTTTTCCTTACACTATTACCTGCATATGTCAGAGTGAATGCCGGGTTAATCCGGTTAATGTGCTTGAGAGGGCGGTGGGCCACCAAGGCTTTAGCTACTAGTATTCAGCTAATGTGGTAATTTTTATATAAGAACAAATCATAACCTATTTGTAATCCCAATGCATATACAAATAGGTCCGGATTGAAATTCTTAAATTTGGTTCATTGGCAAAGAAAATCTCAAATAAGGGAAATAGTTGAAAAAAAGTCACTATAAAAATAGCATTAACTATTGCGTGAATTATGAATTAAGTAGATTGCAATAATTAAACACTCGTTGCTCTTTGAGTTCATCACTGAGTAAAATACCCAACTAACAATTGCAGAGGCTTGTTGAATAGTTGTATTTAAGAGGAAAGAACCACCTAATTTGCCTCAAGTCAACCCCTTAGTTCACACAATTTTAGAGTTTCCTTTTTGGTAATATCAACACCAAAAATAATTGAAATCGAAAAATCATAAGGTTTTATGGTGCTTATCCATCATGTGGTGTTAACTTATAAATTGGAATCGGGTCGAATCCCCGCGTTAATGAGTATTCGGATAATGAGTCAGCAGCTGTAAAAATGTGACCCGTTGGTCACCTTGGTATATGTATTACACAATTATGTCCGAAACTGATGCTAAGCAAAAGCTTAGGTTTTCCCATTTCAAAATTTTAATACAAATATTCATTAGAGAATTTATAAAATAACTGCAAATGTATTGTTTATTAATAAAAGTGATTGAATAATTTATATTAGAAAGACTCACCCAACAAATTTGCGATAAAAATGAAATCGTATCTTATTGTTAGTATAATTGTAAATAAAATAAAAAATTATCAGAAAAATTTCATATTCAGTAAAGGTAGAATCTTCATAAATTAGAGTTTTTAAATATGTAATTTACGAATTACGTTTGTCTTTGTCATCTGTTGGCATTTGAACTGTTATTCTCATTTTTGGTGTTTGAGGTTGAGAAGAATTTGTTGAGCCAACGAAAACAGTTGTTGTCTTGTTTATCATATCTTTACCATTTTCATTAGTTTTGTATTCCACTGTTTTGGTAAAATTTGGGATATCTTCTTTTGTTACATTCTTAGTTCTCAGCTGCTCTGATTGCCCATTGTTTGCCATTCTATTATTCTAAATGGTGTCAATTGCTAATCACTACTACACATCATTTACTGAATTAATTTTTTCATTTCCATTTCTTTTAGAGGTAAAACTTCGTTGTCACATACATACCGAATCCTAATAGCTGTAGACACCTTTGTTAGTCATATAGAACAAATGCATTTTTTAGCAATATGGACAGCAATGTACAATGATATCAATCACGGTCATGGTTGAAAAAAAATTGAAGCATACTTTGTAATGTACTTCGCATTGTTTGTAAAGAGCAAGTTCATAATCACAAAAACAAAAACATTTTTGTTCTTTCAGACAGATAAAGCAGAGTGCTTTTATATGGAAAATTTGTTGTAAATACATAAAATTCACAATTAACTAAGCTTTGCTTAGGATAGGTTTTTCAAGATTACTTGACAGCAATCACTTCACTTTATCATAAGCTTGAGAATAGTTTTTAACTATCAGAGAAAAATGCATATACTGTCATTAGGTAAGCATTTATGTTTCTACCTTAAACTATATTCATATATGAAGAAATACTGTAATATAATCATATCTTGAAAAATGACACTTTGACATTTTTATTGCAACATTTGACAAGGACTATTTTTTCCCATGCTAATTGAACATTTGGGTATGCAAATTGAATTTATGGTCATGCAAATTAAGCTAATGTTCATGAAAATTGAACTAATGGTCATGCAAATATAAATTCTTACTGTAGCATTTATTTTAGCTTTTACCCTTCTCCCATGCTGTAAGAAATATGCAACACTGGGGTTTCAGAGCAGATGGTTATCAACTGCATTGCGTTACCTTGAAAATTTTCTGTACTGCGAATGAACTCAAAATTAAGGCTACTGCTGATAACTTGAAACAGTCAGGGACCATACAATTAGATCAAAAATAAGAAGAAACAAATAATAATTGAACGTGGAAACGTAGGCAAACGTATGCAAAAGCTAACACCACAAAGATGAACTTCAATCAAGGAAATCATGGAAACTTTTGATGCAAAGAAGCCTCATGTACTATACAAGAGGTACTTGTGAGCTCTATGATTCAAAAACTGGAATACAACTCAAATTATATTAGTTGAATTTCTACTATGGTATTCAATGCGTACGGAGTGTCATGGTCTACAGTTGTCAGTCATCTAGATAAACGACTTTTTCCAGTAAAAACAACAAAAACTGTTTCAACAGGGGTAAATATTACAGAAAATAGGAAAATTCAGCAATGCTATGTTGAAGATATTTTGCAATTTACTTCTGGTGATAAAACTATAATCTGTCAGGATGAAAGCAACATCAACTTTCTATATCATTCTTGAAGGTACTTATCAGAACCGACAGAGAGTTCATTCAATTCTTCCTAATCCTTGTGGACTGAATATTCCTTGCATTGCTCTTTATCACCCATTTATGGATTGGCATACTTTCAAATGAAAAAAGTTCTTTCAACAAGGATCCATGATTCCAGTAGTTTGTTCATGTGATTTCTTGACCTCAGTATGTGGTGATTATTTTAGACAACGCACTGTGCCGCAGTCAGCTTGAGGATTGTTTCAATTACACTGAATTATATCAAATATCATTTATGAGATCAGCAGCCATTTTTGATGATCAAACTGAGTGGGTGGCAGTAGAGAATGTATTGGTGTATTATTATACGTAAAAAGAATACTATAGTTATGCTAAAAATTTCATTTGCATGAACATTAGTTGGATTTGCATGATCATAAATTCAATTTGCATACCCAAAGTTCAATTATCACGGGAAAAGTAATAGTACATGAAAACATTTAAGTTTCATTATATTTTTATATTAATAAAATCAATAATTTTTTTGGTACTTTGGATAATTTGATGCTGAATACCTTACAATTACATTTCTATCATCCCCAGTCGCCTGTACAGCTTTCTTGACAGATCATGAAGCAAAATATAACTTATTGAACATTCAGTAAAATCACTAAAGTTTGGTATAGGTATTGCTTCCAAGTTAACCATGAGTTTATATGTGGACATATATATGGTGTCTATTCATTATTGTTACATCGTAGAATGAATTTGTAAGAGAAAATATATGTTGAAACCATCTTTTTCAGAGGAATGATAAACGGCGCACGACATTTTCATGTGGTACAAACCCATGCACTACCACAGATAAGGGAACATTGAACTTTAATATCAGCGACACTCCAAAATCACTGTGCATCTTCGCAAATTGAACGCAATGTTATAACGTACCCTTGTCGAAAATTGTGGTGTGGAAAGGATCCCCAATTTCAATTCAATTCTTTGGTGGCCCCATGCTCATTTTTGAACATTTGGCTTGGCGTGATGTGAAAAGTAAGACTTACCACGATTTATATCAAGAAATCTGGACAATCTTTAGCAAAAAGTGAATGAATTTATCTCCAATACTTCGTAGGATACTGTCGCATCCTCCATTTCATAGCTAATTTATGTTACAGCTGTGAACACGTGTTGCATGAGAATGGATATCGATCTGAATATTTGATATATACAAATTTCTTTAATCTCTATTCAAGTGCTATTGATTTACCGTCTGGTTTTTCTTTTTGTACGCATGTTCAAGAAATGGAACTAATGTTAAGTGAATATATACATAAACTAATTCTACCTAGGTTATTGTAAAACTATATATTATTGATCACTTGTAATTTTGTTGTGGGAAACATCTTGATGATGACGGTAACATGCCAAAGCATGTCAAAGTAGTGGGCCATGTCTGGTGCAAACAGTGTTCTTCGGACCGTGCCTTGATTCCTCGGCACCAAAAGACGCAGTTAGGCACGAGCATGGCACGGCAGAAAATTTAAAATAATTTTCAAGCATGAGCCCGATGCGGCACGAAAATCTATAAATTTTTCGTTGAATGTAAAAGGCATCATAGATTAAACCTTTATGATTGCAATATTTTTGGTTCATATTGTTTCAGTAGTTTGATAAATTGTATAAAAACGAAATTTTCGATGATTATAATATGCAAAAAAATATATTTAGAAAATCAAAATAACAAAAATATTATATGCGTGCTTTATTGTGGGCACGAAGAAGGGGCACGATTACAACACTGGGTGCAAACACTATAGCACCAATTCACCTCCACGCTTTTTCACTGACACAGAAGATGTCATCAAAGGAATATTCACATCTTCTGCTTATGTGAAGTGCAGTTCTAATTTTAGAAGAATGTGTTTGCCAATCAAACTATCATTTTTGGCAGATATTTTGATTAAAATAGTGCAAATAGCGTATAATAGAGCTGGAGCAGTTTGAAATTTAAAAGTATAATACTGGTTTATGACATTTGACAGGCTTCTCTCTGCCATATTTGCCAATTGACTTGAAACAACAAACGAAGACTCCCAAAGGATGTGAGTATCATGAAATATTAAACCTATAAACAAGGCAAAACAAAGAAACCCAGTGGATTCATTAAAATAACGATTTTTAGCAATTGTGGAAATTTATTATTAGTTCTGTGTCTCTCCACACGAATCTGAATAACTTTGCAAAAATGTTAAAAAGATTTCGCATTGGGGATCTATTCTAGCAATTTTGTGTATTATGATATATTTTGTGTGTCTTCATTCCCAGATGTGTATGTTTTTCACAATATATTGAAAAATAGCATTTGATCTTGAACACTTCAAAACCGGATAACAATAAATTGGAAATTTCTATTTTACACTTACGAATATAATTACTTCTAAGTTTTTAAAACATAAACTGTTTTTTATCCTTTTGCAATGTTAGCAAGAAAGCGTTTAGTCGGTGAAAATATTAGCATTAATATCTGTGCTATATATATATATATATATATATATATATATCA
>CABFPE010000034.1:135307-151303 GCA_900660155.1 Hofstenia miamia | reverse complement strand
ATTTGTAAAAGTGTTTGTTGTTTTGATTTAGTAAAGCAACCAGGCATTGACACTAACTGCATTTACATAATTTTAAAACAGCCATTACCATAAAACTATCAGCTTTGTAATTTAACTAATAAGATTGCAGTTTCCTATACCTACATTTAATAGTAATACATGTAAGGTCATTTATTCGGTTGATTATAGTCAAGTCTCCTACTATTAAGAATAGATATATTCCTAGGGTTCGACTATCCAGTCGTTTCAAGCATTAATTATTTCATACATGTATAGATTGATAGTCAGACTAGGCAAGAATCAAAAAACTCCTAACTGTAACATAAGTGCTGTTTCGTGACTGGCACAAAGACCCTTTGAATCAATCCCGTGATGGAATCCAGCCACTACTCCACACAACTTGCCTAGCTGCACATTTTATTAAATAATCAAACCAGATAAATGAAGAATGAAAATAAAATAAACTCTGAAGAATTTATTGTTCATCAAACTTTCTGTTAAATTCAAAGCTATTTATTTAAAAATTCTAAAGTACCTGCTGATTTTGAATTTCAAATAATTCTTCTGCCAATATGGCTGTTCATATGTAAGGGTAATTTTGCTCATTGCAATTTGTCAAATATTATTTAATCAGCTAACATGTTCTCTTAAATTTGCACAATATTGTAGTTGGTTGCATCTTACAAAAATGAATAGAATCATTAACTAAATTTTACAATTATATTTTATGATTATATTTAATCACTATAATCATTTGACATTAATCCTTCTGTTTGCAGCTATTCTTTTTGGGATGATGCTACAATAATCATAGTTAAACAAATGCAATAAAATGTAGTTTGATTTGAAAGCTACTTGATAGTAGTGTTCAAACCCAATTGATGATGAGATTGTAACCCAAAATACATCATCAACAACCACAACCCATTATGTGGTTCTCATTTTGATTCCTTCTCTCTCTTGAGGAAGTCATTTTTATGAAACATGTTACAATGGAAGACTAGAGATACAATCTAAATAACTTAGGTTGGAATATATTAATAAGCAAGTCCAGAACTAAGCCAATATATTCCTAATATTAAAAATTTTATTGTACGCATATCAGTTAAACAATACTGCCTTCTCATACTGTCATTTTGTCAATCTAAAACTAGTACATGACCCTCACTAACATTATACAAGTGAAGGCTAGCACTAATACCATAGTCTCTTGTTGTGGCAACACTTTGCTAGTGCTTAGGGATACCATTTTCAAAGAATACCTTAGTTAGTGATTCTGCTGTGTCTTCCACAGGTAGCTCAAGTCTAATATTGGTCATAACAAATATCAATCAACTTAATGAAATGAAATGGATATTGTTAGAGGAAAATACTCAGTGAGAAACATCACACTATTAATCAACATAATTAAATGAAACAGATAAAATACCAAAAATAATTTTGAATGTTGAAATTGTCTGATTTTTTTGTTTTTCACAAGTTTGACTTCACTAAAAATTAATTACTTTTAGAAGAGACATGATTTCAAAAATATATTAGTTAAAAATACTATGTAATTGATCCTCAAAAATCTGAAAAAATTTTTTAGATATTCTATTTTAAATCAACAATTTTGGAACACTGATATATGTCTATAAAATTGAAACAGCAACAATATATATTTATAATTATTGTATATATTTACAACCATTTGTGTGCAATTCCATATTTCAAATATCTATGCTAAATAGCAAAGAAATTACAATACAGATTAAAAAAATTTATTCAGTCAAAAATGTAGATACAAGTTCATTGAAATCATATCTCTAATGGTCTCAAATTTTTGTTTAGTCAGACTTGATTAAATGAAATTAGCAAAAGCTTTATGCAATAACTCATTACAGGGTTTTCAAGTACTTCAAATGTTAATATCTCAAACTTGAATAAGCTTGCAAAAATTATTCAGAAAAACTTGGAAGAGGAATCTTCAAACCTCAAACTTGAACTTGATCAAAAATCCGCACAAATATTCTATAAAAATTGAAATATTTTGAATTTCAGTTTCTTTATCAAACACAAATAACAAAATTTTAGCTAACAAAACTCAGAATTATTGTAAAATAAATCTTACTTTATTCTAAGAAAACTTGGAATTAGAAAAAAACTTGATTAAACTCATAATTTTTTTTTAAAAATTTCTCAAACTCTAACTTGAAAAGTAAAAGCTTGAACTCATTCATGCTCAGGGTCATCAAGTACTCAGAACGTTAAGATCTTGAACTCAAATGCCTAAGAGAAATAATCAAAACTTGAACTCAATTGAAATTCCACTTGAAAATACAGCAAAAATTGAATTAATTTATATTTCAATTTCTTTATCAGTCACAAATAACTATCTTTTAGCATATAAAATTCTGAATTGTAATATAAATGTTTTTTTCCCATAAAGAACTTGGAATAAGAAAAAACTCAATCAAACTCGGAATTTTCTTTAAAAAATTCTCAAACTCGAAACGTAAAAATCAAACTTGAACCGAGTAACTTAAACTCGACTTGAAAATCCTGATCCTGCTCATTGTATCAATATTTGACAAAACCTTATGTAGCAGAATTAGTTGTAATGATATTAGCAAAATTTTAAAAGTTCTTGTTAAAGTTAATTAAAAATAACTTAATAAAATGTTTGGAATTTACATTTTTAAAAATCGGATAGTTATTATAGAAGTTTAATCTAATAACTTCAGGTATAAAAATAATATTAATTTAAATAATTGTTACTTTATTCTGTTATTATTATTTTTATTAAAAAAATGGGAAGTGATTCACGTTCGAGCTCTGTCGCCAGCGATGATAAGTATGAACATCTATTCTGTTAAATTATATAGCAACTTCCGCTAGTCAAGAGAAAATGCATTTTGTTGATCATATCTTCTCGTTAATGTTTGTTTATGCAATTTTCATTTGTTTGCATGCGAGAGCCTTTTAATCTTTGAAACAGCTTCCTTGATGAACATCTAATTTTAGTATTGTTTCCTTGTTTAGAGCTGACCGTCCTGATCGCAAAAGAAAGCATTCCTTTGGTGATTCTGTTGATGAAAAGCGTGTTAGACCAGCTACAGTTAAAGTAGCACTTGTTTCCAACATACCTTATGAAACTCCTTGGCAGGATTTAAAAGACATTTTTCGCAAATTTGGTTTGTTTTCGTTTGGATTATCTTTTTCTCATTTGTTTTCTTTCTATTTAAAATCTTGTTCATGACGGTTTTTGCAAAATGTCCTTTAAATTTGGTGAGCGTCATTCTCTTAAATGGCAAGATGTATTTTTCTTCTAAATAAACTTCGAATTCGAATTTTGATTCATTTCCTTTAAAACTTTGTTTGGAGTTCCACTATTGAAATTTTTGGTTTTCATAATTTTGAATGCTTTTTATTGTCAATAGTGGGCCTATTGATTTTTTTCATTTGTGATTTTTAGTTGGAGACGGTGTTGTAAATGTTGAATTGTTTACTGATGAAAGAGGGCGTTCTAAAGGACTAAGGTAATTGTATTTTAGTATTTAGTTTAACAAAGTGTTTAGTTTGGTTACTTTTCGAAGTCGGGAAATAACAACTCGTGCTATTGAAAAAGTTAATGGATATGAGCTTAAAAACAGATTCTTAGTAGTGCGAGAGGTATTGTTCATTTTATTTTTTTGCAAGCTATTGTTTTTCAGTACACTGATGAAGAACGCAGACGCCGTGAAAGGCTAGAGCAGAAACTCGATCCTAAACATCGCGTTATTACAGCTTTGAACCATGTTTTACCAAGTGAAGAGTCTTTTCGTGAAAGACGGGATCTTATTGATTCACGTGATCGTCATCTTATTGAACGCGAACGTGATATTATTTCTCGTGAACGTGAAACTCTATCGAGAGATGCAATGGCCAAGGCTGAGTTGGCGTCTTTAGTTACAAGAATCTTGAATACAGACGTTTCTCAGTTAAAGGCGATGGGTGTACATGAATCTGTAATCGAAACAGTTCGTTCTGGAAACTTGTCAAATACTATTTTTGTAGCCAATGTAAGTGTTTTCATTGTATTATTATTGAAGTTTATCAAATGATTATAAAGTCATAAACAAAAAATATTACAAAAATTGAATAAACAAGAACATATTCTGGATTTCTAATGGAAGGGACATCTCTTTATTGATCAATATCTCTAGAATTAAGGAAAGGATTACAAAAATTTAAAGTGTTCGGTTTTAATCGTTCAATTTTTTGACATTGTTTATTTGAAAAGAATCAACGTTTGTAAGGTGTAAGGTCAATCCTCCATTTATACAGAACATCATTTAGTATCATTTATTTTTTACGTTTAATACTGATGGAAGTTGTTTATTTGTTTTATAAATATTTCTATGGAATGAAAACTCAACTTATTGTGAGGAATTATAAAGTCCATTAAATGAGTGCATTTAGAATTTGTGTTCATTTTGAATGTCGTTGGTGTCATTTGTTCGTCACACTTATCTTCTACATTTGTCTGACATTGATATTTGAACTTCAAAATAATAATAGCATGTGTTTGGATAATACAATTGGAAAATATCCATCAATTGTGCCTAAAAATGGTCAGATTTTAAAAATAGAGATGCTCAATTTTGAGATTGTGCTTTTCTATTTTGCTTCGTGTTAGAAACAATCACAACTCTTAAAATTTCTTGTTTTGTTGAAATGGAATTTGCCTTTTAGCCGAGGAAGTCCGTACTTAGTAAATACTAGAATTGATAATTTTGCAATGTGTTTTATCAAATTTGTTGATGGATTACGGCAGATATAAGTTTATATATTTTTTCAAGTTTGCAAAAAAAAGTTTTTAGTTGGCTTTCCATGTAAAACCCTTCGAAGTTAAAGAAATATTTAGCCTTGTTGGCTATGTTGTTCGTGTAAAATTAGCGGAAGATGATAAAGGTCGCAGTAAAGGGTATGGAATTGTTGAATTTGAAACACCTCTCGAAGCACTCGAGGCAGTTTCACGTTTTGATAACCAAAAACTGTATGGTCGTGACATGAGAGTTCGAATGGATAAATACCAATCTACTGATGTTGGGTCTTCTTCATTACCACAAGGGCTTGAAGGACTTGGTTCAAGTTTAACAAGTACATTAGGTTTTCGAAACTTATCATGTGATTCTTTAGGTAGCTTTAACTAAATTTCGTTGGATTAAAAATAATTTAGATCTTGTTCCTTCTAAATCTGCACGTACTGATTATTTAAGACCTGCTATTGCAGACCGTTTGGACAGTCGAGATTTGGGACATAGAGATTCTGAGCGTCGTGGTGATTTCGATTCAATGAGAAGGTATTAAATTTGATTTCAAATTGGTGTTTTCATTTCGTTTTATTCATAGTAGCCCTATGTAAGTTCAGTTTTGTTCGATTTGTTGTGTTAAGTTTCGTCATGTTATTTGAATTGTTTTCGTATTTCATCTTGTTTATTACCATTCATTTAGTTAGTAATCTACTTCACCCACTCGAACATTGGGTAATTTCAATATATGAATTTGGCCATGATGTATTTAATAGTTCCTTACGGTATCAATCAATGGTAATAAAATGATTGATATTTGTAATAACGTTTTTAGTTTACTTGTGGTTTTCTCTGATTCTAAACTGGTTTTTACGCTAATTCCAAGTTTTGTGTTATTAGATTTGTAGCCATAATGATAAAACCTCACAATAATGTTTTTATGCTAATTCTCAAATATTCATACAATGACGCTCTGTTTATTATGAACTATCCTAAATTAGAGATTAAATTCGACATTGTTACGAATGTAAAAAATGTACAAACATGATTTATTCAAATTGCTGATCTTAGAATTTGCTGACAGCCTTCAGATTACTGCCTGCGAACAACTTTTATCCTGCGCATTCATCACGTGAACATGATTTACAAATCATCAAGTTTTGCCAGTACTTGTTCTACCATTAAATCGTGAATGAAATGTATTTTCTTTAAACGTATATAAACGTAATAGGCAAGGGAATTATAATTTTTTCTAATTAACTGGGCTATAAAATGCATAGTTTAAATTATTTGGTGGAGAAAGTACGATATATTATGAAAAAAGTAAGAAATTTCAATCTCTACTTTAAATTGAATAAATCGAGCACGGATATTGTCGAATGATATTTGGTTGAATTAGAACGTGGAGATCAATATAAATATACGGCATGCCATCGGCTAGTGTCACAATATCACCTGCAATACCAATCGAATCATGATCAAATATGCTCCAAGTTCAAACATAATTGACATCCGTAGGCTCCTTTTAACTAAAATGTTATTCGATACCTAATGTTTACATATTTCGTAATATTTATTTAGCTTTTTTCGTAAATGATTGATTATTGTTGATTAGTATGTTTGGTAATGTTTTTTAGACAATGCCTATTGTCAGAATAGATCGGTAAATTACTGTCACGGCAACTGGTTATTTCTTAAGTACTATGTTAATTTTTCGTGTTCGGCACTATATGATGATTAGAGCTCAGGTCTAAACTGAAAACATCTATTTTAATAAATTTATTATTGCTGTTAACAAAATGATGCATACCCTTGTTTTAGAAATTACTTATTTTATCATGGCTTTTCAATTGCATGTAAAGTAAGTGTTGCAATTGTGAAATGCATTGGTCCTATTTTCATTCTAATTGAAATTTATTTTGAAAACTTAATGTCATGCAAACCAAGCAAGAGCTTTTAAGTCTGTATCTTTTATGCACTGCAATAGCTAGTAATTACGTTTAAGGTATTATACTCGTTTTCTCAATAAACATATGGCAACGTTAATGATTTCTTAGAATATATATATATATATATATATATATATTTCTTAGAATATATATATATATATATATATATATATATTTAGTAGCGAAATCCAATATGGCTCTGAATAAGTATAGTTTGATGGACCAATAAATCAAGTAAGTCATGAGATCTATACTGATCAATAATGTTCAAGCATTATTCAATCTTTGCTTCGTAATTTCTCCATTGTGCGCGGCTATAATATACTATTTCGTGCACAGACGTAATCGATGCCGAAATTCAGTGGTATATCAAAAAATTACAACTCATCTTAGATTTTATTCTGTATTAAAATGATCTATAAGGTTTGGCATACAATTATTGTCTACAGATATATATTATATTGTTATATTATCCTTGACTCTTAATTTAGACGCAGTCTCCTAAATGATTCCTTGCTCAGAGAGCAACGTAGATCCCGGGAGTTTGACAGGGAGCATTTGGGATTACGATCAGATCGCTTTTCTTCGCGTGAGAGCGTGGCAGGTTCGTCCTATTCGAGCCGGGCTGATCACCCCGCTTCTAATCAAGTCATTGTTCGTAATGTAATTGTATATTTCATTTGCAGCAAATTTCATTTACGTTTAGTTACCATATTCAATCACTTGGCAAATGCTTAAGGATCGCTTTATGGAATTTGGTAATTATTTTCTTTATTCATACTTACTGTGTAAAAACTACGGCATGTTATGCAGAGATGAATAATAGATTCGGATAAAAGCTATAATAGCTACTATTGTGTTGCATTAAGGCATGTATATTGCCTTTTACATACATAATACATTTATCAACAGTTGCGATCATTAATGATAATACAAATATACTTAAAAATTATTAAACTGTATGACAAATTTCTATTTCCAGTGTATGAATGCACAATCCTTAGAGGTTATAAATATATGGAGACATTGCTTCATACAGAATCTGAGATTCTAAACCAGTGCTTCTCAACCATTTTTTACTTATGGACCTCTTCTCAAAAACATCTAATAATATCGTAGAGGAATTCTTAATATTCTAAATATAGTAAATGCTTCATTTTAATGGAAAACTAAACTGACGTTTTTTTATTAATTGCTTTAACTACAATGAGCAGTAATATAGGTCATCGTAAATTTAACATAAATGGTATTTCTACAAAGCATTGATAGAATTACAATAATCAGTAAGATAGTATAGATTTAATAAATTATTGATTGATATAAATGTTATATAAAATGAAACATTTTCTTGTCACCTATGAGCTTCTCCATCTCCATCATAGCTGCCTGTTTGTCTTGCGAGTTCCACATAGCATTTAACTCAGTAATGAGTGAACTAATGTTTGTTTTAAGCCTCTATAGCTTCTTGTGAGACTACTCCTTTAGTGGGAGGCAAATTCGAAGCAGAGAAAGAGCTCTAGTGGCTTTTAAAAACTTTTCTGGATATAAAGCCATCAATGCAAGCCAAATTCAGCTTTATTATGGTTAATATATCGATGTGGTTCCTTCATGCAGACAAGTATGGTGCCAGAATGTGTTCCCTGCAACTTTCTGAAACCATACTTTGTAATCCGAATTTTGTAACTATAAATCATTAAAAATGTAAGCTTGACATATTTGTAAACGAAATAATATAGAAATAGAAAAATATAAATAATAAAATGTGTTTGGGGATACACCGGTAAATAATAATTTAATAGACATATAGAATGGAACATAAATAACTATATCTAATTCAGTTTAAGTATTGGATTTAGCCCAACCTAAATGACAGCTCCGCATCCAATTTGAGTCTAACCATCTTGATGGAAAGTACTGAGATGAAATAAACCATTATAATAAATGAATTACTGAATGAAAATTTCTACAAAACAACAGCCATAAAAATTCCCAAATGTTCGAATAATTTTTTCCCTTCCCATTTTTACAAATTTTCTGAAACTTAATTTTTATTTTTGTTTTTTCAAAACTTTCCCAATTATTAAACCTGTCAACATCTCTGAAATGAATTTGGACGCGGTGTTGTGGCATTCAATGTGAGCAATGGTTTTTAAATTTTAAATAAATCATATGAGAAAGAANATACACCGGTAAATAATAATTTAATAGACATATAGAATGGAACATAAATAACTATAATATCTAATTCAGTTTAAGTATTGGATTTAGCCCAACCTAAATGACAGCTCCGCATCCAATTTGAGTCTAACCATCTTGATGGAAAGTACTGAGATGAAATAAACCATTATAATAAATGAATTACTGAATGAAAATTTCTACAAAACAACAGCCATAAAAATTCCCATTTTTACAAATTTTCTGAAACTTAATTTTTATTTTTGTTTTTTCAAAACTTTCCTAATTATTAAACCTGTCAACATCTCTGAAATGAATTTGGACGCGGTGTTGTGGCATTCAATGTGAGCAATGGTTTTTAAATTTTAAATAAATCATATGAGAAAGAAAAATTCTACCCGCAATTTAATTGCAACCTTTAGGCTTGACATCTAGTATTTCAAGAGAATCTGCTCGTACCAAATACATACTGATATGGTCCTGAAATTGACTATACTAAATAATTTATTTTGGGCGTAAATATTTCTTCAAAATTTAAGAACTTCATTTTGAGGTAAAAGTGGTTTCCAAGGAAATGCTTTCGTGTCCAGTTAAATTTGCTGATAAATATGACCACAAATCATAGGAAACAATAATAATTCCTAGTATTTGAAGGCAGCATGATTAATTTTGTTTGAGACGGGAAATCTAACTACCTTCACTTTTGGCTTTCAGGTGTTCAATTATACTTGTCTGTGATAGGGTTAATAGAACTTATTGCATAAGTTTAATTGATAATTATATTTTAGGTCATGTTTTATTTGCTGATATCCCTACTGAGAGTGGCAAATCCAAAGGCTGGGGTACTGTTCGATTTGAAAATGCACGTGATGCTCAGCGGGCAATTTTGGGCATGGATGGCAAAATTATTGATGGTCTGGAAATTCAAGTTACCCAGTAAGCACTGTTTAATGTTTAATGTTGAGGATCTTCCTATGTGAATTTTTTATTAAACGCATTAAATACGTTTGTAAATTTATAACAGTGAATAATTATTATTGCGAACATTGCGAACACGTTTTTGACCCAAAAATTTAATTTTTAGACCTAAAATTTCAGCCATAATTTGACCTAAAATTGGAATTATTTTCGACATTGTCAACCGAAAAGTTTCTGTCACTTCCAAGCATGTTGTTCAGTTTGGAGAAGCTCCTTTCAACATCTCCAGATGATGGTTGACCCCGTTGCAGTAGATTGCACCCCGTTGGAGACAAGTTCCCATTTTCACGTACAATCTCAATTAAGTCTTTCGATTGACTCAAACTTTATTCCATATACTTTACAATATTGGCAGGATCATTGGATTTCAATTCATCTAGTAACTGCTGCAGGTCTTGCTATGCCGCAATCACGCTCTTTTCTTTACTCTCCAATGCCATAACAAGAGCAGATAGTTTTCTGTAGTTGCAAATCTCGGATAACTTGGTGGGTAAATTGTCAATGGTTACTGCGTTCCTTTGCCCTTTTGATAAGCAATCCATCTTCATTATCAAAATTCAGAACAATTTCTTTAACTGCATGAAAATTTTCTGCGTAAAAGATGTCGGCGTTAAGACATGAAGCCCATCGTGTGACAATAGGTTGTGCAGGCAAAGGTAAACTTACGCTTTGAAAAGCGTTTGCTTTCGTGCGATTTTTAACTGCTATTGCCTTAACCCGGGCAATAACTTCAGCGACTTCAGGATATGCAGTCCGAACATGTGCTGCACAGTTTGCATAAAGTGAGCTAAACAATTTACATGGCGGATATCCGGATACAGAACTTTGAGTGAATCCCCCGCTTTGTCATATAGGAAGCCACATCAAAAAGAAGTAATCCAACATTTTTACGCTGACAATTCAAGTAATGCAATGTATCGTCGACTATACGAACAATTACGTCAGCGGATACTGACTCGACATTCTTGCAAGAAACAAGATATGAAGTGTTTGGTTCAAGTAAATTTCCACATAGAATTTTAACAAATTTCCCTTTATTGTACGAACTTTCATGCACAATTACAAACAGTTGCTGTCCAGATAATTTTTTCTTAATGGTTTCCAATTTTTTAGAAGAAATATCACTTACCAGGTTTCTTGCTGTTGTGACGGATGGCACATTTTTTCCACAAGATTCGAAAATACGTTTCATTCCCGGCTGTGCAAGCTTATTTAAAGGAATATCCATTTCCAACAAGCCTTCCACTAAGGTTTGAATATAAGAGTTTTGACATGACACTGGCAGAAATGATTGCATTAGAGGTCTTTCATTGTTGACATCTTGTAACTTGCTTCTATGAATTGCAGAGGCTCGATGAGATTGCATATTGAAAGATTTATCACAAGAAACATTGTCAGGATTGATTTTAAATTCACTGGGATACTCGTTCTTCACCGTATATGCTTTTTCACTAGTGCTTGGTTTTGATTTAGCCATTGCGTAAATCTGTCATAGAGAATGTGAGTAACACACACAGTTTAAATGAGCAAGTAGTGGCAATATACTGATAACAAAAGAACGTTTGGGGATGGCGTTTGGAATAGCTTTCCAATAATCAGCAATCAAATTCAAGAGGAGGAAAAGCCTGATCATGTGGCGAGGAAAGGACTGACAAACTGGTATTGAAACAAATACTAAGCAGATACATACATTGAGCCAACCATTCAAGAAACGGAGTATTTGAAATAATTTAAATCCAAAAAGGCAAGTTTGACCTTTTAAATATATATTGACTTAAAAAGCAAATATTCAGATTTTTACTTTTTTGACCTTTTAGCATTTTTAGACTTAATGTTTGACCTAGTAATTGAATATTTCATCAAAATTTAGATCTAGGTTTTTTTGAATAATGCTTTGTTATGTAATACTATATTTGCAAATATCGTATTTTAATATCAATTTCATAATTTTAGGTAAATTTGACCTTGATTCAATTGTAACGAACTCTTTAAAATGTACAGAATGTCCATCATACATTCTCATATGTACTGTAAAATCAACGCTCAATTAGTTTTAATATTTGTTTGTTGACTGTAATAAATATTTTCGTTGTTTTGCTATTTTTATGTAATGTAAATAATTTCCTAAAAGCATTTTACTTCATTTAAAATATTTTAGACAGAAATTATAAGGTTAATATCAGTGTTTAGCCGGTACCATTTCTATACGTAGTAAATTACATTGAACACATTTTTTATTCCAATTACCTGTTTTAGATGTAAACATTAAGTTACAAGCATACAAAAATGCAAACAGTCTAACATTAGAAATCTACAGAATTTTTATTCTATTTTGGAATGTTCGATTACTTGTTTAATAATTCCTACTTTCTGAGTTTTGCTCTTGATCCGAGTAGCTAATTTTATTCCTTTTCTGTAACAGACCATTCCTATTAAGTTGTCTGTTATCTGATTTTTCTTCAAATCAAACAACAATTTTTCAGAAATGTTTAGATTTTATCACAACAGTTTTTGTGCTAAAAAGAAAAAAATGATTTGATTCAGTATCAATTTGCAATACAAACAAAACAACTCTAAATCCAACCATTGATTTATAGTTAGTGGTGAATTTAAAATCTCTAATAAATTGAACAAAACTTGTTTCTAATAGAAAATGTAATTGCTCCATAATTAATACACATATTTTTAGAGCAATACCTGGATGATTTTCATTCAAGACTTCTTATAAAATTTTAAACGCTTAGATAAGGTCAACAAATCATGTTTCTTCAAGCATTAGACCGTTGTTATTTTAGAATTACTGTAGCCATCATTAGAAGTCCTTAAATTAATTTTTTTGTGAATACTTAAAAATTAATCACTTTCCGGATAATATCTAAATTTACTCATATCCTATTTAAAAAAACTCTATCACGAATAAGCTAGACATTCGAAATTATTTCATGCTCAAATATTTGAAGATTAAAATACATAGAATGTTATATCAAATAGCAATTTTGGATTTCGAACAATTTCTCAACTGATGCAATTGCTACTGTTAAATTGAGGGTGTTACTCGGCTCTGCTATACTTGGATCCCTATCTTGCCTAGGTCTCAATGACTTTGAAAATCATAGAATAGTAGTAAAAATTCATAACTTGTTACGCAAATATTCCAATTAAAGTAAATGTTTTCAAATTGATTACCTATCAGCAATGGTGTATATTAAAGAACTATGATCGATTATAGGTCTCCTATTTAGTATTTGTTGATAACGGGTATTCTGTAACTAATTGCTATTTAAATCAATTTGCTAAAAAAAATTGCTTGCATATTCAGTGGTAATACATCAAATTATAAAATTAAATTGTAACCAATTTTCAAGATATAGTACGTATAAATTGCATATTAATAAAGCTAAAACGGAATTTTCTGCAAAAACTGGTAATTTAGACAATTTTAATATGCAGAATGTAGACACTTTCAAATACTTAAAGGTAATAATAACTATTCACCCAAGTTACAAATTAATTCTCCTATTGTTATAACAATAGAAAATTTGCTGTATGTATTAAAAGTACTGCGTTAGTGGTTTGGCCATGACCATTACCTTGATTATTCAATTCTGACATATCTTTATCATGAGTAATCTTAGCTTAACAAATATATTATTTACTGACTTATTTGAATTCATTCTTAAAGCTTTGCATTACTAAGTTACCTTTCGAAAGTAGTGCGGCATTTTGAATGCTATGTTAACATTCTTCATTGGTATCGCAAGCCCACCATCTTTTAGTGACATTAAAATCAGGAATTATTCAATGAGATATCAAAGCGTTTTATATCTAAGTACATTATTGTATTAAGGAAATCTTTCATTAACCTTAAATATTTATGGTTTACTTAAAAAACCTTAAACGCTCAAATTATAAATTAATAAATTTATTGCGATTGGAGGTTAGAATTGGTTGGACAAGAAAAATTTGAAATTCAAATTTACCAGCTATTTTTATAGTTAAACCAATCATGCTTCTCTCTGAGATAGTCGGGTCTAGCGAGCGCGCTCTACTCGATACAATTAACAGTTAGTTGCACCTTTTGCCACATTATCAAGGGATGAACTACTCAAACTACGCTAACTAGGCCTACTTCGGAAAATCTCAAATATTGAAGAATCGCCATTCCCTTCAGAAGAAACACGCTGACCACTAGTAACTTCAAACACTAAATGCATGAACAGCGACAATGTTTCCGAAACAAATGCTCCAGAAAAAAGTGAAACAAACCAACGAAAATTCAATCATATCAAAGAAACATCGGATACATTAATAATAGGAACATCAATGTATCGCAATTTGACGTTAAATAATCTTGTGAAATATCACGATGTCACCATTCGTTCATATCCCGGAGCTGCAATCGAGGAAATTTCAAACATAATTTATCAATACCCACAAAGGAACAATATAAAGAAGATGATGATCACTGCTGGAAGAAACGACCTCATGTAATCAAACAAGAATTTTACACCACTTTTCGAAAAATTGATTCCTCTCACGCGTCATTCCTTTCGAAACGCAGAAATTGCATTGGGCGAACTCGCACCATTCCCATATATTAAAACGTTCAATAAATTGTCTTCGGAAATCAATGTATTACATCAAAATGCAAAACAATTGCAGTACAAGATCTTTGAAAATCATTATTTTTACAAGTGTGCACATGTTGATGCAGATCTATTTACACGAGGAGGAATTCATTTCTCTGAATCTGGATATGCTATGTTAGCACGATGCATTTAAAACTATTTTACAAATGCAAAGCATCTACAACCGCTCAATTTTGCCGCCGAAGCCACATAATGCGCCGCACCCGTAAACGTATGCCGAAGTCCTTTCAACTAATTATTTCTCACCTTCCAAGGTACTAAAGCTCCGGGGCTTATCAACTTTTTACTAAACAGTATGGATTTATTTATCTTTCTAATGCTAAGACGGCGGGTAGTTTATCAACACAAATCTTTCTTAAAATCTAAATTTGCAAATTTTATCTGCATTTTTCCAATAACAGATATACCTAGTTAAACTCCCTTCAAAGCGTTTTGCCAATTTTGGTTTTAAAATTTTTATTATTACTTATACATGGAATCGAAGCAAATCCTGGTCCTTTGCTCAATTATGAAACATATCTAAAAAATGTTTCATCTAAGAAAGATATGATTAATTACGTTCATTTAAATGCCCAGAATTTATCTAATAAAAATTGCGATTACAAGTCACTTATTAGCAATTTTTATGAAAATATAGTTCTAGCAATTACTGAGACATGGTTTACCTGCAATGACCTTGATCATGTCTGGTTCAGAAAAGATCTCATTGTAATATACTCGGTAAAAAGCTAGAACGGAAAATATCGCACTACGTTGCTCTACAGAGAAAATTATATCGTTCCATTTGCTGTCAATCTCTTATGACTACACGAAGTGCCTCTCAGAATCGTGACGACAAGCTCGTTTCCATCCTCGATAAAATCACTGAACGCTTAATCTTGTTAGAAGATAGAAATGCCGCTTCTGGATCTCATCATTCGAACCCTGCAGCTCGTCCTGGAACTTCCACGCCATCAATTTCGCAACTTCTTGAGGATCAACCATTCTCTCATCAGCAGCTTGCTATCGTTGATTCCTCCATATCTCGCGCACTCACCTCCAGCAGAACGCCCAATCGAGATTAGTACGAATTCGAAACCCTCGCAGCAGTCCTTAAGGAGTACGACTCTCTCTCGCACAACTTGCAGTCAACAATCGCACAATGTATCAGGGTCCTTCTCGCCGCCGCATCATATGGGTGGAACGCCACTCTCCAATCTACAGCCGACGATCAGCTCCAGTCTATTGGAATACCCCACCTTGTTCCTCAGCCCACCTCGAATCGATACGTCTCTCAACGTGGACACTACGCCCCGCAGTACAATACGCAACCATATCGTGGAAACAACCGAGGCAGATGCCGTTCCCGAAGTAACAGAGGACGTTAGCAGTCTCCACATTGATCATCTCCTTCCATCTTCCCTATCTCTTCCAGCACTGTCGGAATCAGCAGCCGACCATGCACGGGTGGATTCTGCAGCCACCAACTCTCCA
>CABFPE010000034.1:58283-72816 GCA_900660155.1 Hofstenia miamia | reverse complement strand
TATATATATATATATATATATATATATATATTTGTTCCGACTTTCGTGATTAATAGCAATGAAATAGTTTTTGCTGATACTTTTAGACTAAATATTATTCAAAAATACCCTTTGAAACACGTTTGAAAAAAAACTTTATTCTAAAATATCGTCTTTTAATAATTCTATTGTAGGTTCAGATGAATCCAGTGACTCTTCTTCTGATTCTTCTGAAGAAAATGAGGTTAATGGTAAGAAATTTTCATTATTTTGAATTTAAATTTAAGGATTTTTAGAAGAAGAAACTGAAAATCACAAGCCCAATTCCGATAAAGATACAGAAATGATTGATTCCCCTGAATCTGCTCCCGGTGATCTTGAAAATTTGCTTCCAATATATATTCCAGCTCTTCAGGTGTGTAATTTTTGAATGCCCACGATGTAATGAAATATACTTTAGGGCTGTCGTAGCGTCGACGATTTCAAGCATTTAAATCGCATTGAAGAAGGTACCTACGGTGTGGTTTATCGTGCACAAGATCTACGAACCGGTTATTAATTAAATCTTAATGTGCACTTATCTTATGCATTTATTGTTACTTGTATCGTAAAACACAATAGTGAAAATTTTTCATTTTTTCATAGTCTTTGTTTAGATCAAATAGTTGCATTGAAAAGGCTAAAAATGGAAAAAGAAAAAGAAGGGTTTCCTATCACATCACTCCGTGAAATCAATACCTTGCTAAAGTCCCAACATCCCAATATTGTTCCCTTAAGGGTATGGGTTCGTAAAAAATAATTAAATTATTTTTATCTATAACATTTAATGTTTTCATATTTTGCGTGCTTTGGAGTTTTATTTTTCTAAGGCTATTGTATTCTTTCTATACCATAGATTGGTTAATGATATCTTTATTGTTCATTTATTCTGCAAACCAACGTAGGATTTCTCTTTATAGTTTGTGCTTATTAAAACAAGTTAAACAAATTAAATCTAAAAATGTTATGTTTGACAATGGACATGGGTAACAAAATCAAGATGTTGATGCGAAAAATGCTGGAAAAGCATGCTTCTCTATAATAACTAGAGAATAGTAATTTCTTTTGCACAATGCTCTTTGTTCTCTTTTGCGCGATTGGTCACAGAGAATCAAATATGTTGACGACAATACTGCATGGGATGTGTGCGGTCGGAGCTTTCCTTCGAACTTCAATGTATTACTGAAACTGGTCAGATTGGTCAGACGATTCTTTAATGCAACTAAACGCCAGCAAAACTAAAGAACTAAATGTTTGTTCTTTGAGAAAATTTGATTTGCCCCTTCAAATAGAAATTACTAGAACGCATAAAAGAAATAAAGCTTCTAGGTGTTTTCTTCCAAAGTAATTTAAAATGGAACGCTAGCACCAACCACATTGTTAAAAAGGCAGTAAAGCGGTTGCATTTCATGAAGTTGTTTAAACGCAGTGGTTATAAAGTTAAGGAATTAGTTTCTATATATAACACTCTAATTCGACCAATGCTCGAATATTATTGCCCACTTTGCCATCATGCACTAACAAATTCCCAATAAAAAATAGAAATAATTCGAAGACTTGCTTTCAAAATAATATCGCCAAATAAAGATTATATTACTATATGTAAGGATCTCAATTCACAATCTTTATAACACCGTAGTGAAAAAATTATGCCCGAGATTATGGTATGAAATAACCAATGATGAAAACCATCCATTGCATTGGTTACAGCCGGATGTCAAAACGCTAAGCTACCATTTATGAGATGCTCGAAAATTCGTCTCAGATAACAGCCGAACGTATTCTTTTGCAAGTGTAGAGAGTTGACGTGAAAATAGACTACTGTATATAATTCTGGATTTTGTTAATTTTATAAAATTTGTCCTGTAAATTCGACCCTAGGTCGCAAAGACATTATTATTATTATTATTATTATTATTATTATTATTAATATCAGGGCTCTATGTACACTGACTTTTTGAAAAAAGGTGTACATAGAGCTCTTCGCTAAAATCCCCATAGTACATAGAGCCCTCGACTAAAATGCTTTTTCTCAAAAACTATTAACCACTCAGGGTTTTAAATTTGCACAGTTAATATTACAGGTAAGAACTATGTTTTGACAGGATTTGGGGTTCCTGCCGTAATCAGGGAAAAACCTGGAAAAAATAATTATTAGAGCTCTATGTACTATTGGAAGCATTGCACCTGTTTTTAGGAAATGGCTTAAATCTCATCCATTATTGAAGATATCCACTTCGGACCCCTTTTATTCAATTTCTACCCTTAAATTACTTCTAGGGCCGAGTTTTTAAAATAAAATTTCCCATGGACTACTATATTTTTAATCAATCACTGTTTCAATGATATATTGTAAAGTTTGGGCAATATTATTGAAAACTTGCCCCTATCTCTGTCAATATTAATGATATCAATTTGAAACCTCTATTAATCTCCTTAAAGTTAAAATTTACTTCTAGAAACGTTTCATTATACTATATTTAGCATGGACTACTCTTCTATCAGTCAGTGAAACTGTTAATGATAGAATGCTAGAGGGGGTTAGCAATTTTAAGAAATGTTGTAAATCTCAATCAATATTGAAGATATCAATTTCACACCACTTTTATTCGTTTTTATATTCAAAATTGCTTCTGGAGACGAGTTATCAAATTGTATTTCCATGGACTTCTATGTTTTAACTCAATCACTTTTGAAAAGAAACATTGTAAAATTTCGGCAATTTATTTAAAACTTGCCAATATCTCGATGAATAATTATCAGATTGCTCTCGGACCCATTTTATATGCTTTCTTGTTAAAATTTAGTTCTAGAAACATATTAATAGTAAGAATTTTGTAAGGACTACAGCTTCTTTCAGTCAGTGAAACTTATAATACCACAATGCTAACAGTAGTCCGACTTTTTAAGAAATGGTCTATATCTCCCCTAATATTATGTATATCGATTTCGGACCACTTCAAATCGTTTTTAAAATAAATTTGATTAGGACTACTGCGATATTGAGCTATGGAATCCTTGAATCTAAATTTTGAAAAATTGCGCGATTTTTTCAAAAATTGCTTCAAATTTTAGTTGATAATGAAAATTTAGGCTAATATAAAATAGATTCCTGCAAAAACAGTGTAAAAAAATCATTAAAAATGCTTATGAAACACTTAGTAAAAAAACGAATTTGGGTGTACACAGAGCCCTGAGAATTACTGTACGTCAAGCTCTGATAATTACGAGTGTACATAGAGCCCTGATTATTATTATTATTATTATTATTATTATTATTATTATAAGATTCAAAGCTAGTGATACAATTAAACTATAAACTAAGTATAAAACATATAATAATAAAAACCTTATGCATGTCTATGTATGTGGTGAGCTCAATATAAAAAATCAGTAAATGTGTTTAGTATGTTTGTGTCTCCGATTGTATTTTGTCGATGAAAAGTACAATTTTTATTTTTTTAAAAATTTTTAATTATTTTTTTCCAATCTAATCTCTTTCTAAATCATTCCAAATATTAGAAGCAGCTCGATGAAAACTAGGATAGGAAATATTGCTACAAATAAATTCATGTGATCGTGCATTTACTTGTAAGTTATTATCAAAAAAAGATTCTCGGCCATATTTATGCTTAAATATAATTGAAGCTGCATTGAATTGCACTTGATATAGCAGGGAAAATATATTATACTTTCGTCTGTATTCACTAAGATGATCATGCTTACGTGCAAAATTTAATGTTTTTAATGACCAATTAAAAGTTTTCATAGTAAATAGCGGCTTTTTGTATTAAAATCAATAAATAAAAATGAACAATAACGTAATTGCGATAAACAAAATGCATGCAATAAATTAACGTTATAATTTGTTTCTAAATTTCGGAGGTAGTATAAGTATCTAACGCCAGAAACCATTTTTGTAGCTTTTTAGGAGAAATTTATAAATTTTAAATTTCTGTCAATGACAACGCCTAACATGATCGATTTGTTTTATTTGAATAGTGTTAACAATTAATTCGATCTGGTTTGTTATTTTTTACGGAATTAGAAGAAAATATGAGTTTTTCAATATTAATTTTTAATTGATTGGATGAGAAATACCTAGAAAGATTGTTAATATCACTTTGAAATAATAATAATAATAATAATTATTATTATTATTATTAGTATTGTTATTATAATGGCCCTCTCCATAGTATTCAGCGGTCTTAAGTTTGAGCAAGATATGAGCATTAGTTTAAGAGAAATGTGCTTCCGCGTTTTTGCAAAATAAATTATAATAAGGATGCTTAATACAAACTAAATTGAACTATTATAATGGCGCTAAATATAACTAAGGGTCTATTATAAGGGCGCTTAATATTTTATTGTAATATCTTATTTAATTTTAGTACATCTTACTGTTAAATGACAAAATAGATGATGGCATACAACAATCTACTACACATTTGAACAATTGTCCCACACTTAGATTGGTTCTTGAAGTAATAATTTCCCCAGGCGGTCTTAGTAAAATCAGCTTTGGGTTCGCTTAAAATAAGTTGAGAAGAACTTTCTGGATGTAAAATAAAGTTTGGAAGAGAATACAAGTAGACCAAATTCGGTCTGGGCATTATTCGCAGCACAATCAGCATTTTCGCAATGTCATAGCTCTAATTCAAAAATTTTTGATTCAGTAACGTCGAACATTATCCTGCCCCTACAATGGTTCAATTTAGAATTTTTAAAACAATTAAAACCATTTTCTAGATGTAATATTTAATGTAGAAGCGAATAAAACTTGTTTGAAGCCAGTCCGAACATTATTCGCTAAATAATCTAAGTTTTCGCAAGGGCGTGCTCACTTAAAAAGTTTATTAAAAAATACTCAAGATATGAGTGTATTCAGCGCCATTATAAAAATAATATTATTATTGTTAAGCTGATAAAAATGACTTTTTGCATGTCCCGTTATGTATTAATCACAATGCAATTTTTGTTTAAGAGAGATCTTCCCGTATTTAACAAGATACGTCATATTCGCATTTAATTTAATTGAAATGCTGCACTTTGGAATGAGTCTGTAGAGATGCTATTTTAACGAAACTTACCTTTAAAACTATATCACATTTTTATGCTAGCATTTACTTGCATCTACTTGAGTTGAGAGAAAAATTGGTATATCACGTAGAAAGACATTTTAGATATTTCTATGCTTTAAATAGTGATGAATCACGTAATGCAGATTTCTATTTTAGGAAATCGTCGTAGGCAGTAATATGGACAAAATCTACATGGTGATGGATTACCTTGAGCATGATCTGAAAAGTTTAATGGAAGTGATGAAAAATCCATTTTTGATAGGTAACATTATCTAATAATTGCGTAGATTAACAAGCAATTAGGTGAAGTGAAAACAATAATGATGCAGCTGCTCAAGGGCGTTGATCATTTACATGACAATTGGATTCTTCATCGCGATCTCAAAACTTCTAACCTTCTATTTAGTCATTCCGGAGAACTTAAGGTTTATATAAATAGAAAATGTGTTTTAGGCAGTTAATACAATGAATTTTGGAATTTTAGAAACAAAGTTTAAAAATATCTGAACCAAATATTTTAGTCAATTTTAACTTATGCGAATAATATTTTGTAAGCAATAATCATTTAAACTGAAATTATAAAGTACACATGACAATTTATTATCTTTCACTAATACCGAGTCTTGAAAATAGTCGCGGTTTTTGTATTCCGTATCAAATTTGCATTGTGAAGCTTATCAAGTATTTTTTGCTTAGACTACCCCTTTCATTTCTGCTTTAACGTGTTGCAGCATTTCTTAATAACCCGGTTAAGACGTTTGTTTGACATCATTTTATGTACGTTTAATCTCTTCAGATCTCGCGACATATCGAATCAATTCCATCATTTGTTCACAACAAATTTATAACGATTGCTCTTTTTAATTTTGTATTTAATGTTATAATTTTCCACCCATTTACTTTACTTTAGATAGGAGATTTTGGTTTGGCAAGGGAATATGGAAGTCCTCTGAAGCAATACACACCAATTGTAGTTACTCTCTGGTACAGAGCTCCTGAATTATTATTAGGAACTAAACTATACTCATGTCCTATTGATATGTGGAGTGTTGGTTGTATTTTTGCTGAACTTTTAACTCAGAAGGCATTGTTTCCTGCTAAAAGTGAAATAGAACAGTTAAACCTTATTTTCAAAGAACTAGGCACGCCCAACGAAAAAATATGGCCTGGTTATAATGAACTTCCCATGGTTAAAAAAGTACGATTTACTGATCATCCCTACAATTGTCTCAGAAAACGATTTGGGGCGACATTATCAGATTTAGGATTCGAACTTCTTAACAGGTAATGCTTTTCTCCTCTTTTTAATTTATGTATTAGAGTTTTATTCAAATTAATTTTCTGTTTCGATTTTGTTATATATCAGCATAACACTTGTCAACAACGCTTCGATTGATTTCTTTTTGGCATTTGCTGTAGACTAATTTCAGCGCGCTGATTTCGCATCTAGCATCAGTTTTTGGCCATCGCATTGGGTTTTAAGCTGTAACATTGTTTGCTCTCTGGACATGGCACGTAACAACCAACCAATTAAGTTTTTTTACGTTCACTCTATATGAACCTACATGCTTATTCAAAAATTTCAATTGTTGTTTTTTTACCTCGCTTCAAATGTGGGCCCACTTTTGCGTTTTACAGAGTTTATCCTTTTCTATACTGCTTTAAAAACAGAGAAACTAGGTTCACTTTTGCAACCACTATTCCCAGTCTTTCCTACGATCTCTCAAATTTGCTCTAATTAAGCGTCCCTAGAACTACAAAATACAGAATCCACAAATGCAATTGCTATTGCATCACATCTTACTTTTTCAATATTGCATCTTTAAAAAATATAATTGTATTATAGTGTCTTAAGCAAAAAGTACTACAATTCTACTTTCTCAAATGATGGATTGAATCTTTGCATAGTAAACGTGTTTATTACTGCTCAATTGTTCTGTTTAACTCCACTCATTCCTCTACCACTTGCATTTATGCCTTTTCCATAAAACTAATGCTTTGGAAATTAATGAAGTTGACAAATCTTTCCCTTATTTTAAAATTTGATATATTTTATTTTTCTATTTAGATTCTTAACATATGATCCCAAGAAGCGTATAACTGCAAGTGCAGCATTAAAACATGGATTCTTTGTTGAAAGTCCTCATCCCACACCAAAACATCAATTTCCAACTTGGCCTGCAAAAAGTGAGGGTAGCATTAAAAGATCAGCTAGTCCGAAAGCTCCACTTGGTGGGCTTGCTTTTTCCAAAAGTGTGAGTGTTATTTGTTGTTTAGAAAATCTTATAAATTGTGGCATGTCATTAGGGAAGCTATTAACTCAAATAAGAATTATCAAATTATCTTAACTGAGATTTTCAATGATGGTTTTTGAAAATGCGGTCCTCTGGGTGCCATCTTGTAGGTATTTTCTAGTTATATATATATTTTTTTTGTTTAACCCTCAACATATATATCTCGCTATTTGATCACTCTTACATAAATATCTCGCTTTTTGTAAACTTTGCTAAAATAATTTTACAACCAAAGCTGGACTCTATAGATTTATTCATTATTTGAATGTGAATGATTTTATGTGATACCTTAAAGTAGACGTAAAACATGTTGCTACTATTAAATAACATAGTTTGCTACTATTAAATAACATAGTTTAGCCTATGTAAAAAACAAATGAGTTAAAGTTGTTTTAATTTTTTTTTAGTTATACCAGAGTTGTTAGAGTGATTTCAGTCGCGGGCTCAATATGACATAACCCATGCCAGCCCTAACTTGTCATAGCTAAAATCATTACAAGAAACAATAGTGAACTGAAAAAATATTTGGCATCAATTACACATCTTCATAACTTATTATTTACTGGTGTACAGTCATTCTAATTAATAAAATAATTAAAATATCAAAATAAGAGAAAATACGTATATGAATGCAAATTTGAAAAAAATCTGGGCATGGACTAGACCTGTTTGGTCGTTTCATTTCTATTTTTTTACGATTATAACAAGGAGACCTACATTTCTGTAAAGTAAGTCAAAGAATTTAATATGTTTTTACTTTTCTTAAGAGCTCGTTCACTGCCTTAAAATAAAGCAAACCCATTGTTTAACAGACAAAAAGAATTAAAGAAAATCTAATATATTTATGAAAAATTTACAATAAATATTGTTTATTTTAGTAATATATATACGAATGTTTAAAAAATTATTAATACTATTCATACTAACACAGTAATCCTTTGATAGTTTGAAAATATTTGGTGTTAAGAACATTGCCTTACTACAAATAGAAGATACTTCCTAGTTTAAGTACCATAGACTATATTCAAAACATGTATTTGAAATAAAAGGTCTATGCAATTTCAATCAATCGTAATTCAACTTTGGTAAGTCTTTGCAACACATTAGCGCAAAAACCGAATTATGTATACCATGGAAAATTTTTTCCATATGCATGATTTATGATAATATAAAAAAAATAATCGTTATGTAATTAGTTCCATCAGAATTATTGATTTTATCTATCGCCTCTCTGTGTAATACATTGTCAGTGACTATGAAATTGAAATCAATGTTTCTTGCGTTAATTACTTTGTACAACCAGCTTAAAGAAACAGATGAATGACATCCTAATTGGCTACAAAGTGCACGATTTATGGTAAATATGTGTTTGCGCGCCCTTATCTATTTAATCTAGATACTAAATTCATTTTTTAACTAAAACTGTAAAACTAAGCTATGAAAAATACTCGTAATGCATATATTCAATATTTAAAATATGCATATTAAAAATATTGTTGTGTCCATTTATTTTAGCTAAGTAATGGGATTAGTAGAAGTTTTTCCATCAATATTTTTTAAAATTCTGAGTACATGCATTCAAGATATAATGAAGAAATCTAATTCACATGCTATGGGCTAAAATAGTTAAATTATCATTACATTTACTTCATTATTATTATTTTATGTTGGGGTAGAACAAATAGCGAGATATATGTGTCAGTCGAATTTTTTGCGATTTTTTTCAAGTGTTTTGAAAATTTTCCAAGAATGTTAAATGCTTTAAATACACTGCTAAGCATAAGTATTGGAATCTTTAAGCACTATAGATTAATATTGTTCAAATATATACTTATATATTTCAAGAATGCTAACTCATTTCATAATCAAATAATATTGTTTAGAAAGATGACGATATTAATGTTGCAGATGCGCCCGGTTTCCAATTAACACATGCAAAGCATGGGCTTGCTAAAAGAGGCCCTGGGTTTTCGTTAAAGTTTTAGTGTTTCACAAATTTGTTAAATAGATGTAGTTGGTTTTCAGAAATTTTATATTTAAACATTATTTTATATTGATTTCATATCCGAATATTATTTTACATATATATAATTTGATAAAATGCAAAGTTCAAAATTAGAGAAATCGTCCTGACAGTCTGAAAGATCTTAGGTATGTGTCTTCACAAATTTTTAGAGTAAAATATTCATTCAATATAACAATAGCAGATAACAGAAATTTATTACGAATCTTACTTATGAAGAAATGATCTATATTTGCGTAATGTTTTTCATTTTTGCATACTGTTATATTGACTAAATGGACTAATTAAATCTCTTCAGAAAAATTTAATTATACAAATTATGCAAAGGACAGTAAACATAAACAGACTCTTGTTAATGCTTGCATCAGCTGATTGTGGAATACGATGAGATAAAAATCATTTTGATATCGGTATTCATCACTTAATTGCTAAGTTTTCATGTCTAGTAGATTGTTCCAAATTATACGACTAGCTTTTTTATACTTCACCTTTACAATTACTTAGTGGTGTACAGCAGAGTTAGGGCCCAATATTGGTCCTATATCCAAGTGCTATATACCATTCGAAAGCTCTAGTCTAAATAGGGTATACTTAATCTTGAAAAATTTTTAGAATTTCACTTCATGTTAGGGTTTGATTTTTAAAGGTTCTTGGTCTCCTGGGGTAAGTTTAACGTCAGTGAGCATAAATACGTGGTTGAACCCCACCAGGATTTGCTTTTAGGGTCAGTGCAAATTTGATTTTTTTGAGTTGGAAAAAGTCAACACAATTTTTGGGGACGGACTATAAATAACTCAGGTCATATTATTGCTATGACAAAGATGTTTTGCCAGTGTGTCACATTTAGGACCCTATAGGCTAGCATAGACCAACCCTGGCTGTATCTATCATAGAAAATTTGGGTGTTGACTTTTGCCAAGAATCCTAAAATTTCCTAGAAAAAAATCAATAGGGACACAGTTGGAACTGGGTCACAAAATTTGGCTCTACAAACCATGCGGCCTGATAAAATTGTGAAATAATATTACCGGTTTTGCATATTCATTGAAATTAAGCAGCATAATACGAAAATATTAACATACACTAGAATTATGCACCTTATAAAGATGCAGATGTATTTTAAAGTCGTCTCTAACATCTATTTTAACTTATGATGTGCAATAAAAAATTCGAAGTAATTTTCTGTAAAATTTAGAAAAGCTTAAACTCAATTTATCGGAGCAGTTGGAAAGATTTTGCTATTTGCATAGATTTATTAAATTTATTAATGAAGATTTTTCGACTCGGATTTGATTAAATTTATAGATTAGGGCGCTGTGAAATTCATTGTGAATAGTCGAAATTAAATTCGACTGTTGGATTCTAATTCAAATATTTGTAGTGCTGCCGCGGATATAGATTCAGCCTGCAGGCAGACTTCAAAAAATTCATGAGGTTCTTTCTAAGATATTACAGAAATTGATACCACTTTCCGGCTGTTAAGGAGAATTTTAACTTCAATATTTCTAAAATTTATAATAATTTGGATAAATCAAACATATAATATTGATTTTTAAATAACAAATATAAATACAATATGGTCTGGGATTCACTAATTATATTCTCTAATAATAAATATTAAGACAAGCTAGGTCTTGGTAGCATCAAGAAATTATATATATACAGTAATTCAGGTTTATATGTATATTTTGTGATATTTTTTTCAATCCTGCTTAACTATCATAAGCAAATATTCATAATTCTATGAGCAGAGATGGAATCGGATCTCAATTCTGATAAACTACCCCAAACAATGTTATAATTTTAAGTACATTTTATGATCATATACATTTTTGCAAATAATTCAAATTTTAGTCTGTAAATAATCTCAATCTAAATGACATTTTGCGAGTAAATTTTTATGTTCGGAAGTTTCCCACATTGTTCTTTACAAAACTACTAAATTGGTGATGAAGATTTCAAATCTAAACATATGATTCACGTTAACATCAGTAGTGATAGAAGGGCAGGCCCCGTCTCATTGGGACACCCTGAAGTTCTCGTAACACTTAGCTGATTCACGGATATTGATGAGTGTTTTTAGTGACTCACTGTTTGATTGACAGCTCTACTAATGGGTTTTCAGTGACGTCACATCTTGATATTTTTAAGTGAGTCTACTAATGGATTTTAATTAGTGATTCATGACATTTTTTAATTGATTTTCATAGTGATTAATTTACATGTTAGGGGCATTTATACACTGTTTTGGTATGATTAATTTAACCTTGTTAATATCACAATTGTTTGCATTACATCTCGTTAATATATACCTCATTATTGTTTTTTCCATATTTTTAATGATTACCATATAATATAATTTGGGAAAACTTTCAAAAAAATCGCATTTGTCAATATTCATTGTTAACACGATTTACCATATCACGACCTTTTTCAACCAATAATTAATTTTCATTTTTTGGATAATTTATAAATGCAATGTTTAACTCGCTTTCGGGAATTTTTTTCAAGATGACCTCACCTTGTTTTCAAAAACACATAGTTTCATTTACGTAAACAATATTCTCGTTTCTAAACAAAACAAAATATTTTAAAAACTATTTCATTAATTCATGTGGAAAATATTAAACATAGTTAAACAAAAAGAGATCGCAATCCGTTGTAATAAAAATGTTTAAAAATTTTTTAGACATTAAAAAAGTACAATGTCTAGTATATCGTATTAAAACATTTTTCAAAATATAAAAACTAAAATATTTAAGTGAGCATGGTAAAGCCCACATTTTTAAAAACAAGACAAAACATGTATATATTCTAAAATTTATACTAATAATGATGGTAAATTACACTAAATCTTGTCTATTGTATTAATCTATCACCGACAGCGCTGATGTGAGTTCATATATTCTCGTCAACCATCATCTTCATTTCCCATGCACCGATAAATTTTCGTCAAGTCTTGTTCATCTGATATGTGTTGATAATCACACATTGCCATCAATAAATTATATCTAAGCATTGGTGTAAATGTTACGCACTCACAAAATTAAATGGGAATAATTACACCATGCAATTAATAATCAAAATCTTATAGACACCCTCTTTTGTCATATTAAATTAACACGTAATTACTATCAAATAAAATAATTTGATATATTCACTAGCAAAAAATACGTCCCGTGAAATATGCATGTGCTCCCTTCTCTCTAACATTGGTTGTTTTCTTCATAATTCTGGTTTTCACATGACACACACACTTTTGTCGAGTAAATGTGTGAATAATTCCTTTCTTCTTAACATGCTTGGGAATTCATTCGTCAATGCGATAGCCTCTTTTTAAAACCATACATTGTCAGAGAATAATAAATCAGATTTCCTCTCGCCCTCACGCATTACCATGGAAATCCCATGCGTTAATTTTCTCTCATACTTGCAGAATAACGTGGACTTGATATATTCTCGATTAATACAATCGGACAAATGCGGGCTAAAATATTTTGCTTAATTTCTCATATATTAAAAATTCGTACATACACTTGTTGTTTTGAATTCTTTTCACACAAATTTCATACAAATTTTATAACAATGACTATACTATAACTCGTTATTAAAATAGTACTATAGTAATTTATCCATAGCCTGCAAGATTTCTTTTGTAATTTATGTGAATTGTATATATGTGTTTTTGTGAATTTAATGACGCTATTCAAATAAATTATCAGTTATTTAATTGTTAACATTTATTTGAATAAAGATTCTCTTATCTTATCTTATCTTTAAGGCAAACTTTTTTTTATTTTTGATAAGACGATGCATCTTGAAATGGTAGAAGCCGACAGAGCTAAATAGTTTTGGTTATTTTCTTATAAAATTTTTTTAAAAAATCATATACACAAATATAAAATAAACATGGAAATATATTTTTACCTTTTACAAAATAAATGATGTGTGTGGGAGCATTGGAGACGGACTTTTTTTAATTAACGATCAAACATTCATTGGAGGGTAATTACATCACATGGAAACTAAATATACATAAGTAATCAGTCAATTAAAAATGTTATTACCATCTTTTACAAAGTATAAAACGTGAGCATGATGAGCGTTGGGAGAAACGGATTTTGATTTAACAAACAAGCAGGGAGCATAATCACATCGCATTGCATGGAAACTAAAATTCCCATAAATAAACAATAGATTAATTAAATTATACCGTTTAAAAAATAAATTAGACATAGTGGAAGGGTGTTGGAGAAAGATTGATGGACATCGAGAAATGGGTAAACATTGTATGCAGACAATCAATTATACGATGAAATTTCTAAACACAGAATTATTTTGTAACATTGTTGACTAAAGCATACCCGTGTTGTTGGAATCTCTCTCACACAGAGGTGGTCTTTTTTTTATTCTTGATAAAGCAGCACATCATGAAATGAGCAAAATCGATCTAAATATTTTTGGTTATTTTCACTGAAGCATTCACGCGCACAGAGCTAGAAGAACTGTTGAAGCCATTCAACCAAATCGCAGTCGACGTCGAATGCATCACACCGAAAATTGATATTCAGGAGCGCATATGAATGAACTTAAGCAAACGGGGATTAACTCAATCATTTTGGGAGACAATCCCAGAAGTCCATTTTGGGAGACAATCCCAGAAGTGAAAATGAATTACCCCACCACCATTGGCTTAGCAATGGCATCTAACACAACGGGCACCTATGATGAAATTGAGAGACTCGTCGATACAAAGATCTTACTATGTACGCCGCCTAAAACGATTGCAATACCTATGGTACTGCCTAGATGGAGACTCCCGAAAGAGGTAAAACCAGCAAAAACATTTCTACATGAATACAAATCATACGTGAACTCGCAATGTAAAGCCATAGAGATGACAGAATGAGAGGACTACAAGAGAACGAAAAAGATATTGCTAGATAATGCCAACAAAGAACGCATTTACATAGAAGGAACCATCACCCCAGATCAGCTATACACGATGGGAAGAGCAATTCACATCCAACTCCAAGAATTAAGAGATGAAATAGAAAAACGCCAGCCGTGAGCAGTTATGTTGTTTTTGGGAGTTAACGACATCGTGTGGACCAATA
>CABFPE010000034.1:39378-50409 GCA_900660155.1 Hofstenia miamia | reverse complement strand
AAAAGTGTTTTTATTGACTGATACTAATCTCTCTTTTTTGACACATGTTGTTTCTTAGTTGCATAATACAAATAAATCTAAATTATTCTAATTGATTTGATTACAATATTTTTAATCATCTTTTCTTTGATCTTAATCCATTCTGCTCTACATTTTGCAGCTTATTTCAGATTTATGTGGATGATGCTACACGCCCTTCTCAGCTTGCATTATTTTTAGCACAGCTCACTCTCCATGCACTAAGGTATCCGCCTTCCGAATTATTGATTCAGCCTGTTGATTGGCCCATGTGGTTTTTTCGAATTTGGCTTGTTTGGTCATCTTAAGGACCGCCTCTCTTTTGGTTGTTACTGTGTTAGTGTATTTTAGGAATTGTGTTTCTCAAATGTCCTCTGCTATTGCAATAATTTCTTGTAGTTCGTTGATCTTTTGTGAGAATATTTCATAGTATTTATGGTACAGTTGTATTCCTTTGATTCCTATCATCAGTGTCATTTGTGCATCAGCTCTGCTCATATGGGCTAGATCTTCCCTAATCTGATTGTTGGGTAAGAAGAACATAAATACTTTTCGTAGACTTTGGGTATTTGCCACATCTTTATAGAAGAAACTGATGTTGTCTCACTTCTTTTTCAGTTATACTATTAGGATTGTTCTTGTTGATCTTCATCATTGTGACAATTTCTACTCTTTTTGTGACATCGTAGTAGTGGTACTTTCTTTCCCAGATGTCTGTCCATACAATATCATTTACCCCAGATTTCGTTCTTCTATTTCTTTTCTGAGATCCTGTAACTGTATGTTAATAGGTCTCCCTTGTGTATAGAGTTGATCTGGCGTTATTGTGCCTTCAATGTAGACCCTCTCTCTATTATCATTTCTTAGTATTATGTCCTTTGATTTTTTATAGTCATCTTGCTCTACCATTGCTTTTGCCTTTCTCTCTGTGTTCATGTATGACTTGTATTCATGTAGGAATGTTTTTGCCACTTTGATCTCTTTCGGTAATCTCCATTGTGGGAGGACCATTGGTATCGCAATAGTTTCTGGCAGTGTGCAGATTAGGATCTTCGTTTCTATTTGCCTTTTGATGTGTGGGTATGGGCCTTCTGTGGTTGGTGCCATTGCTAAACCTATCGTGGTGGGGTAGTTCATCTTAGCTTCTTGGATAGTGTTCCAAAATGCTTGTGTTAATCCCCTTCTGCTTAGTTTTAGTTGTATTTCTTTTTTGATGTCTATTCTTGCTGTTATACATTCAACATCTACAGCTAGTTGATTGTATGGTTTCAGTAGCTCTTCCAATTCTGTCCATGTAAATGCTTCCATGAACATGAGCTTCATTGTTGCCACCATTTGCTGCTCTCTAATATCTTGGAAGTTTCTTTCTTTGATATCTTTAGTTTCCCTGGTGACTTTGATCTCAACTAGGAACTGTTCATCATCAGTATCTATCCATTCTATTGTTCTTGCTGGGCTGATTTCTCCCCATTTCTCTATGTTTATTCTGTCAATTGTCTGCTGCGTTTTAGGAGATAATAGTAATCTTGAGAATGTTAACAATTTTTCTTCTTCTATCATCTCTGCTTGAGATTTCATGACCATTTCACAGACCTCCACTGGTTCCGTTATACCTCCTCGTATGATTTTTGTAAATGTGCACCATGGGCTGTCTCGTTCATATCTTTCCATTTTGTGGACGAGGGTTTTCTGCACATCTTTCTGTACTAACATTTTGTACTCTTGCCATCCTCAATGTTTCATCTATTTTCTTCTCCAAGTTTTTTGTGTATTCTTTCTGTTTCAGTACATGTATAATCGTAAGATTTTCTTCATCAATGTTTATTTCCAGTATTTTGGCTATTTTGTCTTTATATGCCATTATGGCTTGCATTGTGTCCAGTGTGAAATCATCATAGAATACAATGTGCACTGTGCTTCGCATGTATGGTCTCTCCAATGTTTCATTCATCTCTTGTGGGTAGCTTATAATCACATTTATTTTTGGTCTGTTATTTGCATCAAGCACTATTGGTAGATTTTTTCCCTCCGTTTTTGCAACTTTCCATATGTGTTCTTTCTTTTCTGGGATAACTTTGTGAATGCATTGTAACACATTTTCAATGTTCCAATAAAGTAAGGATGTAGACATATGCTTTTCTCTTTCTCTCGATCATATGGTTCTCTCCAAAGTAGTTTCTGAGGAGGCATGTAGCTGAGTCATCCTTAGTGGTAATTTGCTGGTGTTCAGTTCACAGTTCAAAGGCTGTGAATCTGTGCTAATAGTTTCTACTGCTTTGCCCTTGAATTGGCTCACAGTTACTCCTATTGGCACTTGACCAGTTGTGGTTCTGATTGGGATAATGTCAGCCTTGAATCACTTCCTCATCTCCATGGTTCTTCCACCACTTACACCTTCCCCTGCAACTCCTTGTGTCTCACCACCCCTGAATCAGCGTTGTGGTGGACTTTGGAAGGGAAAGTTGAGCTGTGCACCAGTTTTCTGCGTGCCTTTGAATCAGTGGTGCAGATCCCTGGTGGGAGAGGCTTCTTGTCCATTGGTCTCCCTGCCCTTGGGGACTACTAGGACTCCGTCTCACTCTACATCATCTATTCATCAGTTCTTTGTTCTTGTCCCTTCTGCCCTTGAGTCAACATCTGGTTTGAGAACTTCTTCGAACTCTCCTTCTCCTGTTCATGGTTGAGAGCTCCTCTGATTGTTGATTTCTGCGCACTCTCTTCTTCATCAGCGGGTTCATCATTTTCCTCTAATTTCCTAAATGCAGTTAGTAAATTTATATCCCATATTTCAGGATCATATATAGGTTTATTTCTTGCTGTCCTCTGGGGCAGCACTCTTCAGCTCAAGTTATCATTTCTGAAGTCTGCTGTGTATTCATCGTCGAATTCTTCTTCATGTAGGCTGTCTAAATCATACATATCATATATAATTTCATTGCAGTTAATTCATCATATTTTGAATTTGGCGTTCTCATCTATCTTTGTCTCTTCAATGAATGCTGTTGCTCTCTTCNTGCTTTTCTCTTTCTCTCGATCATATGGTTCTCTCCAAAGTAGTTTCTGAGGAGGCATGTAGCTGAGTCATCCTTAGTGGTAATTTGCTGGTGTTCAGTTCACAGTTCAAAGGCTGTGAATCTGTGCTAATAGTTTCTACTGCTTTGCCCTTGAATTGGCTCACAGTTACTCCTATTGGCACTTGACCAGTTGTGGTTCTGATTGGGATAATGTCAGCCTTGAATCACTTCCTCATCTCCATGGTTCTTCCACCACTTACACCTTCCCCTGCAACTCCTTGTGTCTCACCACCCCTGAATCAGCGTTGTGGTGGACTTTGGAAGGGAAAGTTGAGCTGTGCACCAGTTTTCTGCGTGCCTTTGAATCAGTGGTGCAGATCCCTGGTGGGAGAGGCTTCTTGTCCATTGGTCTCCCTGCCCTTGAATCAGCCTTGGGGACTACTAGGACTCCGTCTCACTCTACATCATCTATTCATCAGTTCTTTGTTCTTGTCCCTTCTGCCCTTGAGTCAACATCTGGTTTGAGAACTTCTTCGAACTCTCCTTCTCCTGTTCATGGTTGAGAGCTCCTCTGATTGTTGATTTCTGCGCACTCTCTTCTTCATCAGTGGGTGCATCATTTTCCTCTAATTTCCTAAATGCAGTTAGTAAATTTATATCCCATATTTCAGGATCATATATAGGTTTATTTCTTGCTGTCCTCTGGGGCAGCACTCTTCAGCTCAAGTTATCATTTCTGAAGTCTGCTGTGTATTCATCGTCGAATTCTTCTTCATGTAGGCTGTCTAAATCATACATATCATATATAATTTCATTGCCGTTAATTCATCATATTTTGAATTTGGCGTTCTCATCTATCTTTGTCTCTTCAATGAATGCTGTTGCTCTCTTCAAGTTTTGAAAATGTAATAGTCTATTATTGTCTAACATATATTCATTGTTTGGTAGTGTTTGTGTTATCATGTGGGGGCTGGACCATACTGTTTTCAATTTCCAGACTTGGTTTGTGTTTGTGAGTTTAATTGGTGTAAATGTGTATACTTTATCTCCTACTTTGTGTGTGTGACTGTAGATTTTTTTATTGTAATTGCATTGCTGTCTCACTGCTTATTTTTTTATGTTGTTGCACATTGTTTCGTGAATCCCTGTGATTTGGTCCTTCAGTTGTTTTACATATTCATTGTCCAACTTTCCACTGTAGTTGGTGTATTGCATTGAAAGTGGGGTTGCAGCTTCTCTTCTGAAAATTGCCTTGAATGGTGAGACTCCAGTCATTGCATGCACCAAGGTGTTATAATAGTATTCAATCATTTCAATGACTTCTCTCCATCTGCTTCCCCCTATCCTTGTTGTTGCTACTCTGATTAGCTTGATTAGTGTTCAATTCAGTTGCTCCACTGCTCTGTTGGCCTGTGGATGATATGTGGTTGTTCATTCACTTGTGATCTCCAGGAGCTTCGCCATTTCCTGGAAAAGTCCACTCTTGAATTTGGCCCCTTGTCTGTTATAATTGTTTCCAGTGGTCCTAGTCACAGTATCCATTCCATTAATACTAGTTCTGCCATGGTAATCCGCATTGGGACCATCCTTGCATACTTAGTAAAATTGTCTACCATTACTAGTAGATATTGGTAGCATTCTGCATCCTTCAATAGCATTTCCAGGTCTATGTGGACTATTTCATTAGGTTGAGTTGTGATAATTTTTTCTAATGGTGCTCTTTGTGTCAGAAACTGTTGTTTATTATTAAGGAGGCATGCCGTGCACTTATTAATGATATCCTCAATGACTTTCCTCATGGCTGTCATTATGAATCTTGCATTGAACGTCTTCTCTGTCTGTGTAATTCCCAAATGACCTTTCTCATGTATTTTTTGTATTAGTTCTCTTTTAAAGTAGTCAGGAATCGCAATCCGGTTATTACTAGCTTCAATGTATAATAATCCATTCCTGTTGATTTTCCATTTATAGCATTCGTAATATCCTGCTGTTATTTTGGATAGTGTTGTCCGAGGTTCCCCTATCTTTTTTATGATTTCACTGAGGATTTTGTCATCTCTTTGTTTATCTACTATTTCTTGTTCAGATATCTCTTCCCTCATTAGTATCAGTAGTACTGCTTGACCTTTTTTGTCCATGTTTATTTCTGGCAGTCCTTCGTACTTGGTGTGTGGCAGGAACTGGAATTGCTTCTTCTCTCCATCTGTTTTTGCTGCATCTCTCTGGTATTCTGGCAATGATGTCCAGAATTCCGCATTGTTATGCAATGTGCCTTTCCTATGTTTCATTGTAAATGTAAACTCATTCAGGTATTTGATCCACCATGACACTATTCCAGACTTATCCCCAGAGAACTTCTTTAGCCAGGCTAATCCACTGTTGTCTGTTCATACTCTAAATTCTCTACTGATGAGGAAGTGTCAAAATTTCTTAATACTCTCAATCAATGCAAGCATCTCTACCTTAGTAGAGCCGTAGTTTTCTTTGCTTGCCCTCAGTTTGTGGCTAAAAAACTGGATGGGTAATTCTTTTCCGTTTTTTATTTGTCCCAATGTTGCTCTGATTGCTACTTTGCTCATGTCACAATCTAATAGGAATTTTTTTGTTGTATTCCGGTGTGTTGAGGGAGGGTAATTTCGCCAGTTATTCTTTGATATTGTCCAGTTCCTCCTGCTCCTGCCAAGTCCACACGAATGGCACTGATTTTCTCATCAATTTGGTCATCTTCGCTGTCTTGCCAGCTATATTCGGAATAAAAGTTCCATAATAGTTGAAGAATCCCATAATCCTCTGTATGTCTTGTTTATTGTTTGGTTTTTCTATTTTTCAGATCATTTCTCTGGCGTTGTCCTTCATGCATATTTTTCCCTTTTCTATCATACTTCTGAGGAACACTATTTTCTCTTTGAGAATATCACACTTATTTCTGTTAATACAAAGTCCCGCATTTTCTAGGATTGTTAACGTTCTTTCCAATTTCTCCAGATGTTCTTGGCTAAAAATAATGAAAGCGACTTTGCCCTCTCATTTAGTCAAGTGTTTTTATCAACTGATACTAATCTATCTTTTTTTGACACATGTTGTTTCTTAGTTGCATAATACAAATAAATCTAAATTATTCTAATTGATTTGATTACAATATTTTTAATCATCTTTTCTTCAATCTTAATCCATTCTGCCCAACGTTTTGCAGCTTATTTCAGATTTATGTGGATGATGCTACATTAACACTGATTGCAGTCTACTTTATATTTGGTTGTTTGGCTCAGTCATTTAGCATCCCTGTTGTTACTGAGATAGTTGAGCTTGTCCAGTAGATGTACAGCAATTTTCTTTTTTCCTTTCTTTACCTTCCACTTAGGTAATATGAGTGGCATTTTGATACAAGGTGGCAGAATACACAGAAGGTTGTTCTTCTCCACTTACTGTTACAGGTCTCTGAAGTTGATCTTGTCTCACAGGCTGGTGGGTTCCTATGGTTACCAGGTAGCTGATGTGAGCTTCCATGAGTGTGTCCCAAAGCCTGCTTCTCAGTCTGTGGGGATGTAACTGATCTGTGTGTCAGTTATTTTAACCTGGGCTGTGTTACATTCTACATCCAGGGCTATGAATCACCCTGGTGATACTAGAAGTACCAACTCCTCCTTGGTAAACATCTTGGTGAGGCACCACTTCATCATGCAAAGAATATCTTTATCCTTTGACTCCCCCTGAATTTGCTCTTGGATAGTGAGGTCTTCCATGAATTCCTCTTGGCAGTGCTCAATCATTAGGATGCATTCTTCTTCCATGATAGACCACTGAGGGGTTGGCTGTGGAGGTGAATGAGGGCCTCCAAACTTCTTAATATTGACTTTATTGATTAGGTCCCTGATGGACAGGGATAGCTGTACTGCAGATGTGGTGAGCAGCTCTTCTTCCTTATAAAATTGCTCTGACATCTTCATTACCTGCTCCAAGATGGTGATCAGGATGATCTTATTGTCTTTCTTCACTTTATGGGCTATTTTGATGATCTGATTGTAGCCACACTCTGGGTAGCTTAGTCATTCCAGGTTGAAAAAGATTTCTGATTTTTCTTGGATGCTGTTTACTTGCATAAGTTCCCTGAATTTGGTGGTAGATTCTGGTAGACAATCTATCATGCATTGTGTGCAAAGCAGGCCATCCTCTGAACTAAATATAGTGAATTTTGTGTTAGCTGTTGTACCCCACATATATCTCTTTAGTGTGTCTGAACAGATATTTATGTCTGACTGACAAATTCCAAGACGTTGGCTAATTATCATTTTCCCAATCACATTACTTGCTCCACCAGTCAGGCATAATAATTCTCATACCACTGCATCAGCTTCTTTGATTTCCTGGGTGATGACAGAAGCATGCACCTGTGAAGCAACCAGTTTTTTACTTTCCAAAGTAGCAGACATACTGCAATCTCATGTGCTGACTTCTTAGTTAAAGCTAGCTGGGTTTTGGCGTCCATGGGTAGTGTGAGAGATGGAGTCTTTGTTAGAAAAATGGCTAAGATCCATATCACTCCTTTTGCAAAAACGTCTGGTATCTATTTCTCTGAGAAAAGCTGCTCTTTATAGTTCTTCTGATCCTGTGTCTCATAGGACATCCTTATTTCATTTAAGATTTGTTTGACTGATCTGTGGTACTGCAATGAAGAGCTTCTGATCTCTAGGACAGGCCAATCTGTTTCCAGGATTTGATTTGCTTTGAGGTTCTGCCAAATTTCGTTAATTTCTCTGAGAGTTGCCACATTTTGGGCAAAGGTGAAGCTCACTTGTAGGTCTGTGGCTCTTGTGAGCACATGCATATTTGGATTTATCAATTCCAGTGTCTGTGCTTGTATAGTGGTGTCAACTATGAGTTTCTGATCCACTGTGAGTCAGTGGGTTGGAATTTTTTTACAAAGTAGCAAGTCTGTATAGATAAGCTTAGTGACTGATAAGATGTTTGTGTGATACAGCAACACTGGTCAGTATGATTCAGGATATATAATCAAAAAGTTTTCCATTCTAAAGTGTAGGCACTCTACTTGCTTGGGGATTTTGTCTTCAAACTCAGCATGGAGTCCCACTACAAGCCTTATCTTCTCTACCTTAGCTAGCCAGTAAGTGATCTCAATATTCTCCAAAATGTTCAGCTTCAGATCCTTGTTGACTCTCAGGAAGTATACAATTAGCAAGTTGGGGAAGTTAATGTTGACAAATTTGAAACTTTGAATTTTTCGCCAGTTGTTCAAGAATTGGCAGAGGTTGAGAAGGTTGAAATCCTCATTGAACAATATGTGGATGGTACTTCTCTAATAATTTCCACTTAGGCCCTCATACATCTTGGTATTGTAACATATGAGTGCATTGACCTTGGGTCTTCTCTCAGCATCCATAATGAAGGAAGCTATGTTGATTGAGCAGCTTAGTGTTTTGGAGTTGTAGTTCCACCTAATCTTATTTTGCATTTCCTCTGAGATGTTATCCCTTATCATGTGGATAGCATGCCTCATTGCTATAAAATAGGGGTGTATAGACTCATCACTGATCTTTGACCTCTTCTTTTTTCTTTCTTCTACTTTGTGAGAACAGACAGTGGAGGTGGCTGAAGATGAATCAAAAGAGGTAAAGGGGGCTATTGAGTCACTTAAAGGGGTTTGATTTACATTTGTAATATCACTGAATGGGGCACAAATTTTTGAAACACTATAGTCCATGGGCATCTCTTCCTCCACATGTGGAGACATGCATCTCCCCATGTAGAAGCAAGATTGAGATGTGATGGCTGCTTTCTGCTCTCCTAGTTGTTGGGCCATGTATTGCCCAGACAATGTCAGAATCAACTCAGCACCATCTTAGCATACCCGCTTATGATCACTTGCCCATTCAGGCAGAGACACACTGCCCCCACGCCTAGTTGGAGCTTCCAAACCCTCTCTAATGTCCAACCTCCTTCACACTTGATGGTGGTGTGGAGATGCTTGTGATTCTTGCTTTCTGCTGTGAGGTATCATTCCTAAACAGATTAATAAGGTTAAGCTCCCAAATATTGGGATTGAATGTAGTATTCTCTCTAGCCCAGCACTGGTGCTGTACATGCATATTATTTAGATCAGTACTAGTAATATTAGTATCATAAAACCCAGACTTGTTAAAATCCTCTTCTAAAAATTAGGTTAGGTTATCATATTTCTTGTACACATCAATACCATTATTACCTAGTGTGACTTCACTGTTATCATCCAGAATTCAATTGTAACATCCTCTACCAGGCCTTTAGCACCATGTATTATTGTTAATAATTATCACTCAATTAACAGCAGGTGAGGATTTACTAATTTAATAAACTGCTGGATGTTTCCTCTTTGCTTAACTAGTTATGTTAACTGAGTATTAATCATCACTGTTTAGGTGACAAAGCCATGCAGTGTTCTCTGATTGACTAACTGTGGGCCACTGCCCAAAGCAGATCTCCACACAACAGTTCTCCTCCTTCGTTAGTGATTGACCAAGTTCATTGCACCATCTCAGCTCAATGAGAATTAATTATGTGTACCTTACATTAGCTCAGTGCATGCACTCATGTCAAGACACTACTGACTTAAACTCAATTTTGTAAAGTGTTTTCTAGAATGAATAAATAAAGCAACCAGGCATTGACACTAGCTGCATTAATTTAATATCAAATCAACCATTACCATAAAAACTATTGGCTTTAATAATTATTTAATATGTTGCAGCTTCCTACACTTACATTTAATAACAATACATGTAAAGTCATTTATTCAGTCAATTATTGTCAAGTCTCCTACGTTTAGTAATGTAGATATAATCCTAATTGTTGGCTATCCAGCCATTTCATGAATCTGTTATAATGTACATGTAGTGATCAATAGTCAGACTAAGCAAGAATCGAAAAACTCCCTATCCATAACTTAAGTGTGGTTTTGTGACTGGCACAAGGACCCTTTGAATTGCTCCCGTGATGGAATCCAGCCACTACTTGACACAACTTGCTTAGTTGAACATTTTATTAAATATCAAACCAGATAAATGAAGAATAGAAATTAAAATAAACTCTGAAGAATTTATTGTTCATCAAATTCCATTTAAATACTAGGCTATTTATTTAAAAAGTTCCAAGTACCTGCTGATTTCAAATTTTGAATTAATCTTCTGCCAATATGGCTGTTCTGACATAAACATAACTTTGCTTGTTACAATTTGTCTAATTTTCTTTAATCAGCTACACTGTATTTCTCATAATGAGCAATATTGTAACTTAGTTGCATAATACAAATGAATAAGATATTTAACTAAATTTTTACAATCACTTTTGATCATATTTAGTCACTATTAATCTTTCAACACTTTTCCTTTCTAGTTTGCAGCTTATTCCTTTGGATGATGCTACAGAAGGAAGAGGAATTTATTGTGCACTTTGCTACAGTGTTCTCAGATATTTATGACAAAAATTGTATATTATTACCTAGATACTGTTTACAGTTTCAAACACAATTTCCCTTGCAAAGTTAAAACAAGCAATCACATGTACTTTGAACTGAGGGGACAAATAATATTTCTATCAAATAACTACACTTAAAAATGTGAACAAATTGAATTAAAGAAATTGATACAAATTGATAGCACCTAATCATCAAATAAGGACGTCAAAAAGATGTAACACTATTTTCAGAGTGCCAAATAATAAAATCAAAAAATAGCACCCTAAGTTACTCTACAGTAGTTCTCTGACTTGATGCAGCAGATAGGGGGTGTGAGTGACAGCATTTTTAGACTGTAGTAAAACCAATGTGTGTAACACTAACTCTTCAGGTATTGTGGATTGTAAATTCAATATTTCAGATGGAGTATGTTCAGTGCCCAAAATTGATCCCTCTGTAAATTAGCTACCTGAGGTGTACCATAGGTAGGAACTCAGTGAGTTTGAGTGATCACTTGAAGCAGCTCTGCTCTCCATGCACCAACATGTATGC
>CABFPE010000033.1:2359280-2376607 GCA_900660155.1 Hofstenia miamia | reverse complement strand
TTACAGCCCACGATTCTACATGGAGACAGTGACAGGACGCTGATGTGATAACAACATACTCTTGGTTGTCTCTTTTGATGGTTTGGATTTGGTTTTCGGTTTAGTTTTGGTGCTCGTCAGCTGGGATAGTTGTTTCCCCTGACGGCGATTGGATTTCAGTGCAAATCTGCCAACTGATGTATACGGATCCTTCTTCTCTCCATTGGGAGGGCAATCGCGATTTTAAGTGTTCTGCTTGGTGTATGTTTGTGTTTTACCTGTTACAATTCTGTTTTTGTCTCAGTGCTTTATGTGTTGGATTTATTACCAAGTGCTGCCGTAATCCCACATTTGGGTTTGGATTCTGTGATTTTTAGGAGCTGTGTGTTTCTTCTGTGGTTGGGAAGTGCTCCCAGATGTCCATTATTATAGTTATTATTTCTTGTTACTTTTCTTGTAGACTAATGGATTCAAATCGTACAGTTACTTATTCTCCTACTTTTGGGACTCCTCCGAGTGTCCCCTGTGTAAGCGTTGGCAACCAGGACGTTGCCCCTTGCACCGTTGGATCGTTGTTAGAATTCTGTCCTCTGACTTCTCCTACCCAAACATCCCAACATCTAGATCATCTGGCATCAACCAGTCCGTATCCACGTGAGGGTACTAGCCCTGACATCCAGCGACGGCTTCGCAGAGTATTGAATACCCAAAATGCTCCTCCCATTCCGTTTCATCCCGATCATTGTGTTGACAATGCAATGAGCTCTTTGCCCCGTTTTGATACCCAACAGATGGAAATCGAGCAGTTGAAAGATGCTTTATCACAGTGAGCGCCAAGTCGAATCTCTTCAAGCTGAACTTAATACTCAACATGTTGCGTACCAGAAAATGGAAATGCGGATGCTAGAATCAACTGTTGCCTTAGAATTACAAATTCACGAGTTAAAAACTCAGATGGCTAAGTTGGAAGAGGCTAATCTATCAAAACTCCCAATTGATGAATTCGTTACTCATGCTACCTTAACTGAAGCTTTAGGGGATTTAGCTGAGATGATAACTGATAAATTCGCTCAGATGATTCAAGATAGAAATAGAAATGTAACCCCTGTGGATGCACCGACATCTTCTCAATGCGACGAAAGGAATAAGATGATTCCTCCTCCTTCAGTGTCGTCTTGCACAAATTCCTTTGTGTCATCTATTCCTACATTCACGCAAGCATCGATTGCCACAGTAGCAACTCCCCCAAGAGATCGAGAGTTCAGTTCTACACGTCCCGCGCAGTCACCTCGCGTTTCTGCATTTACCAGCTCAAAGGAACATACGTCTGATGCCTTGAGTCTGCTGAATGGTAGTCCCTCAGATAGACGACCCCGATTTCGTAGTTCAATTCTCCCTGTCAAGACTCCTGGACAGATACCAGTGCACAGTAAACATTCGGTTTTACCCAAGTTCACGGGGCAGATCGATGCAGTTTCGCAGTCCTTTGAAGAATGGTTTTTCCTATTCGAGCTTCACATGAAACAATACAAGACCTCTCAAGAAGACGCTGTATCACAATTTCCACTGTATTTGAATGGGCTTGCCTATAATCAATACATGATGCTGGATCGAAATATCAAGACTGATTATCAATTATTAGTAGGATTTTTTGAGGATCACTACAAGGCTCCTCATATAAAACACCAGTACAAAACGCTGCTTTGCGATATGTCCTTTAAGCGAGGAGACGATATTCGAAATTACATCACGCAAGTCGAAAGACTTTTCCGATTGAGTAGTCTGTCTCCTGAGTACTCCAGGCATGATCTTTTCTCGTATATCTGTCGAGGATTCCCTCCTTCAATCCGTAGTCGCCTGGAAATGAAATGTGATCCAGAAGAAAATTTGCATGAGATTATAAGAAAGGCAATTAGCGTAGTCTACATGATCTATAATTCCAATCGAATTGATAAAGATCTCTACGAGCTCTCTGGTACCACCGGAAAAGGAGAGCAGCCTAAAAAGACCATTTTAAAAAAGGAGTTCGACATGTCTTCAGTCAGGTGTTTCCGTTGTGGCGAAAAGGGGCATTTCAAATCAAATTGTAAAGCGAAGATTCAGATAGTCGCTGAAGGTGAGGGTTTTGTAGTTGACGAGCCACCAGTGGCCTCTTCTTCCGACACCTTATTGGTTGATTTAACAGAAACCGAGCCCCATTTAAATTGACGGGAGCGCCGACTCCCTCAAAACGCGCACAGGATGTATTAGTGATCACTAATATGATAAGGAAGAACCTAATTCCTGTGGAAATGAATGGAAGAATCATTAATGCTACTATTGATACTGGAGCGGCAGCATCAATCATCAGTGATGAATGCTGTAAGGATATTTGTTTTACCCGTGATTCCATCAATTCTTCAGCCAACATCAAACTGATCGATGCCTCCGGAAATGCAATCTCCTTGAAGGGGAAATTGAAGAATGCTGCATTTAAGATTCGTACTGAACAGTTCGAAGTAGATCTAATTGTCATTGATACTGCTAATCACCAGCTTCCGTATGACTTGATTTTGGGTAATGATTTTTTGGAAAAAAATTCATGTGTAATCGATTATAAGAATAACACCATATCTATAAAAGACCAAGAAGCTACGCAGCTTGCTACAATTCCAGAGCGTGAAGTTGTGTTTAATTTAAAGGAGCCTGTTTATTTGGAAGCTAAACATTGGACTAGAGTAGCCGTGTTCTCGAATTTGGAAATGAATGGTGATGTGATGATCGCGGGCCAGAGTGGCAAATATATCAAAGGTATCTCTTTTTCACCCGACTTGTGCAAGGTGAGCTCAGGAAAAACGTACGTCACTATTTTGAACAGATCGACACGTCCAGTGCGATTCAATGAATCTGATCTCCAAATAATTGGTGTGTCAGTTTGGGTTGAAAGTGTCGAGACTTCATGTTTATTGATCTGCACTGCCATCCATGATCTCAAAGATTTGCCGACTGTTAAAATCCCCACTGTGAACAATGAGATCCATTCACATCTAGATGATAGTGAGAAGAAGTCCCTTATCTCAATACTGCGTAGCAAAAGTGACGTGTTTAATTATGGTACAATCAGCATGGGGCAAGCAATTGGAGAAGAGCATGCAATCAAATTAAAGCAGGAGAAGCCCATCCATCTACCTGTCCGCCGAGTTCCGGAAAACCTAAAGGCAGAATATGAAAAAATTCTTAAAGATTTAATAGAAAGCGGAATTATTCAGGGAAGTAATAGTCCCTATGCAGCCCCCACTGTGTTCATTAGACAAGGGGAAAAGTATCGGCTCTGTATTGATTTCCGGAAACTAAATGACATCACTATTAAAGATGCTTACCCACTACCTCGAATTGAAGATCTCCTATATGACGCCAGCAAGTATAAGTTTTTCTCTTGCCTCGATCTATGTAAAGCCTATTGGCAGGTACCAATGCGTCAATCCGATATTCTGAAGACCGCATTCATTACGCCCTATGGCCTATACAAATGGAAATATATGGCATTCGGGTTATGTAATGCGCCTGCCACTTTTCAGCGCTATGTTACCAAGGTGTTAACTAACGATTCTAACATTCTTGAACCTGGGATTTCCGCATATATTGATGACATCCTGGTTGCCAGCAATACTTTCGATGAACATTTAGAGAAATTACATAGAACCTTGGAGTTGTTGCAGAAGGCTGGTCTCAAAGTGAACGGGAATAAATGCTCTCTAGCTCAGATTAAAGTTACATTTCTTGGTAGAGTGATCGAACATGGACGAATCTTGATTAAAACCAATGCAAGACAGTTTCTAGAATGAATTGAGACACCTTGGAGCAGAAAAGATGTACAAAGGCTAATGGGATTTCTGAATTATTACGGAATGTTCCTCCCCAATCTAGCCAAGAAGACGAAGTCGATAACTCAACTACTTAAAAAATCCCACGAGTTTAAATGGACGTGGACTGAGCAAGAGGCATTGGAAGGGATTAAGTCTGAACTACAAAAAATACCGTCACTGAACACCCCAGACTATACAAAAGAATTTATTGTTGATTGTGACGCCAGTGCTGTCGCCATTAGTGGTGTATTGAGCCAAGAAATAAAAGGCATTGAATGTCCAGTGCAGTATTTCAGCAGAAAGTTGCGAGCTGCTGAGAAAAACTACCGCGCAACCAAATGCGAAATGTTAGCGTTAGTAGAGTCGCTAAAGAAGTTTCGGTATTTCATTTTAGGTAGGAAATTCGTAGTGCGCACCAACAATAGCGCACTGGCCTGGCTTAAGAAGTTTTCAGGAGATCGATCCAATATAGTAGCCAGGTGGATCAAATACCTCAACAACTTTTCATTTTCTATCAAGCATCGCCCTGGACGTTTACATTTGAATGCCGATTATTGGACCGCGTTGCCAAGCTATGAACGAGATCTGAAAAAGCCAGCTGGGGAAAAAGTTCCGTTTGCATTCATACCCCACACAGAGTATGAATTAATCCCCGAAATAAATGCCGATAGGAATGGTAAGGAAATTCTTCCAATTCTAATCCGTGAGGAAATCTCTGAAGACGAAATTATTAGACACCAACAAAATGATCTTATTTTATCTGATATTATGAAGAGGATGAAGGACCCCTTTTTTCCCCTTTCACCGACAGCGGTAAGATATTATAACCGATACAATTGGTCAACAATGGAAAAAGGCCTATTATATGTAAAAAGTCGAAACAACCGTCTTGCTATCCCAGAATACTTCAAAAGGGACCTAGTGAGGAGAGTTCATGAGAAAGGTCACTTGGGGATTATTCAAATGGAAAAGACATTTAATTCTTGATATGTCACTATTGGTATAAGAGCAACAGTGCAAGACGTTATTGACAAATGTAAGAAATGTTTGCTAAACAATTCGGCTCACTTTCCAGAACAACGAGCCGAGCTAGAATGTCGCGCTGCAACAAGCCCAAATGAGATTGTCCACGTCGATCTGGAGCAGCTGTCTCGTGATAATGAGGGGTTCCAATATCTCTTAGTACTTGTTGATCATTTTACTAAGTATGCCCGGATCATTCCCATGGATAGCACACTTGCCGAAAAAGTGGCCGACAAAATAGTAAAAGAATGGATATTAAAGTACGGTCCTATGTCTCGTTTGGTGTCAGATCGCGGTCCACAATTCGAAAGTAATCTAATGAAAACTCTTATGACCGAATTGGAAATATTACATGATTTTACTACTGCATACCACCCTCAAGCAAATGGATTAGTGGAGTGACTAAACAGAACTCTGATAAAATTGATTAGAGTTGCGGTATCACGAGCAGCAGGAAAAAACTGGCGACGAGTAATAGAGGGTGTTGAATTTTTTTACAATACCTCAGTTCACTCGACCACTGGGATAAGTCCCTTTAAAGCCATGTTCGGGCGTGAAGCTTTAACTTCCTTATCTATGATGTACCCGAATTATTCCGAAATAACACTAGAAAGATATGTAAATCAACTATTAAGTGACATGCAGGAAATTCATTTAACTATAGTTCATAATACCAACCAGTCATGTATAAGGCAGAAGCGAACATTTAATAAAAAATTATATGGCGAATCTCATCGACGTGGTGATAAGGTATTCGCATATTTGCCACGTGTCACAACTGATCACAATCAAGTAAGGAAATTAGCCAACAATTGGCAGGGACCATTTACAATAGAGAAAGTGCTTGACCATAACACATATACACTTAGTAATGGGAGAACTGTACACTTCCAGAGATTAAAACGAGCAATTAAGGACATTGAAAATGTCATCATCAATGACAACAACAAATACACCTTAATCGATAATGGTGTTGATGAATATGCCACTTATGATAACTTAACAGAATTTGTTGAGGAAAGCTTAGATGATACTGATTTTGAACCTGAAATAATCGATAATTATAGTCCATGAGTTTTGCCTTCAAGGCGCACTAGAGTTAATCAAACTTATGATCCCAATATTTGGGACCTTAACCTTATGTTTAGGAATGATACTGATAGGGAAGAAACGTGAGTTGCCAGCTCCTCCGTCCCATCGCGGCAGAGTGAGATGGAAGATGGAGGTTAGTCACGATGGTTCCTCCTCATCCAGGTGTGATGAGGCCTATAAACGAGGACGACATGAAGGTGCTGCGGAGCGTCCTATACCGTGCGGGCAACAAGTAGCTCCACGCTTAGGAGAGGAGACAGCATTGACACCGTCCTCATCTTGCTACTCCATGGGGGGACAAGTACTTCCACGCATGCAAGCAGAGCTGGCAACACAAACTTCTAAAACTTTACCTAAGCAACATTTATGTACCCCTTTTAGTGCATTACAAAATGTAAATACCTCCCCAAAGAGTGGTTCGATAGCCCCCTCTACCTCTAATAGTTCCGTCACTTCAACAGTCCGCTCTAAGAAGAATGAAGAACGCAAGAAAAGGATGTCCAGAGTTGGGGCAGATACACTGCATCCCTATTTCATAGCTCCTCGTAGAGCTGTAAATTACATTCGCGATGATATTTCAGAGGCTACCCAGAACCAATTATGGTGGACATACAACACCAAAAAGTTAAGTTGTTCAATCAATGTAATACCTTTTATAATTGGTGCAGAAAAACGTCCAAACTTCAATGCCATTATATGCTACAACTCGAAAATGCTCGATGGGCACACATGTTTTAATGAGAATTCTACAATTTACCTGCATCATGATTCTTCAAGGTAAGAGAGGAAGTAGTAACATAAAGAGAAGGATAAATTCACGTAAACCCCAGTATGGTAATGTAAAAGAATAGTGTTAGTTATACAAATGATTACCACCATCCAGAAGATAGTCTTGGGAACGCCCGCAAAATTAATTTGAGCAAGGGGGGCGTGTAGAGTCACTCGGGGAAAATTCGTGATTATTATCTATTCTATTTATATTTGTCATGACGTCAGTATGACGTATTCCCCTTGCTTGGTGCTACATAATTATATGCTCAAATTTAATTTGCGAGGGAAGTTTATAAGTCAATGACATGACTAGCTTGTGATTAACTGTAGTTGTAAACAAAGGCAGGTGATTATTTGCAATTGTATAAATTGAGAGACACTGTCGAGAATGGTTAATAGATTTTATCTAGCTTCAATTACTGTCTACTTTTCTCTCCGTTACTTTACTTAGTATTTTTGATTATGAATATAATTGCTTAAGCTCGGCGACAATTTGGGAGTGCTTTCTTAAAGTACAGGGCGACAAGTAGCTCCTGGCGATCATTAGATCTTCCCAGCCCAAATTGTGGACTCATTAGGTTACGGATACGGGTACGGATAAGGAAATAATAAACCTCTCGTTTGATTCAACACGTACATGCACTTATATTTTATTACACTGTGATGATACCATGCCGTTGGCTAGCACGAATGTCTGGTAATTACAGACTATTATTTAGTGAGCTGAGAACTAACAATGAAAATGAGATGTTTACTTTACTATGAGATAGAAATTAATAAGTGAGACAAATAGGGTAGCACCATGCACTAGTTGAGCACTAAACTGTTTCTAAAGATTCCGCTTTGGCTGGAAGCCATGTTAGTTGGTCATCTTGGAACGAACTAGCTAAAGTATCAAATACTTGGATGAATTACCAATGATTATATTAGTTATTTTCTATTTACTTGTTTCTCCCAGAATCGGGGCTGTCGTTTCTATGTTAAACCTTCTGCAGAGTCACTGAGTTTCTAGTATAATCACAGCACATGATTCTACATGGCGACCGTGACAGGACGCTGACGTGATAACAACATATTTTCGGTTGTCTCTTTTGATGGTTTGGATTTGGTTTTTGGTTTAGCTTTGGTGTTTGTCAGCTGGGATAGTTGTTTCCCCTGACGGCAATTGGATTTCAATGCAATTTCTGCCAACTGATGTACACGGATCCTTCTTCTCTTCATTGGGAGGGCAATCACGATTTTTCTGATTTTTCTTTTAAGTGTTCTGCTTTGTGTAAGTTTGTGTTTTACCTGTTACCTTTCTGTTTTTGTCTCAGTGCTTTATGTTTTGGATTTATTACCAAGTGCTGCCATAATCCCACATTTGGGTTTGGATTCTGTGATTTCTAGGAGCTGTGTGTTTCTTCTGTGGTTGGGAAGTGCTCCCAAGTGTCTGTTATTATAGTTATTGTTGTTATTATTTCTTGTTACTTTTCTTGTAGATCAATGGATTCAAATCGTACAGTTACTTATTCTCCTACTTTTGGGACTCCTCCGAGTGTCCCCTGTGTAAGTGTTGGCAACCAGGACGTTGCCCCTTGCACCGTTGGATCATTGTTGAATTTCTGCCCTCTGACTTCTCCTACCCAAACGTCATCTCAACGTCAAGATCATCTGGCATCAACTAGTCCCTATGCATGCGGAGGTACCATTAGCCCCAATGTTCAGTGATGGCTTCGCAGAGTTTTGAATACACAAAATGCTCCTCCTATTCCATTTCGTCCCAATCATCATATTGACAATGTAATGAATTCTTTGCCCCGTTGTGATACTCAACAGATGGAAATCGAGCATTTGAAAGATGCTTTGTCACAGCAAGTTGCTATGAGAATGGACAGTGAGCGCCAGGTCGAGTCTCTTCAAGCTGAACTGAATACTCAACATGTTGCGTACCAGAAGATGGAAATGAGAATGCTAGAATCAACTGTTGCCTTGGAATTACAAATTCACGAGTTAAAAACTCAAATGGCCAAGTCGGAAGAAGCTAACCTTCTGAAACTCCCAGTTGATGAATTTGTTATGCATGCTACATTAAATGAAGCTTTAGGGGATTTTGCTGAGAAAATAACTGAGAAATTCGCCCAGATGATTCGAGGTGGAACTGCAACTCCTGTTCTTTTGAATGATCCTACACCTTCTCAGCCTGACAAAAGTAGAAATATGGTTCCTCCTCTGTCAGTGTCGTCGTGCGTAAATCCATTTGTGTCTTCTACTCCCACGTTTACGCAAGCATCTATTGCCACCATTGCGACTCCTAATAGAGATCAAGAGTGCATTCCGACAAGTCCCATGCAGCCACCACCTTGTGTTTCTGCACACACTAGTTCAAAGGAACATATGTCTGATGCCTTGAGTCCAGTCAATGCTAGTACTTCAGATTGGAGACCCTGATTTCGTTGTTCGATTCTTCCCGTCAAGACTCCTGGGCAAATACCAGTTCACAGTAAACACTCAGTTTTACCTAAGTTTATGGGACAGATCAACGCAGTTTCACAATCTTTCGAAGAATGGTTTTTCCTATTCGAGCTTCACATGAAGCAATATAAGACCTCGCAAGAGGACGCTGTATCACAATTCCCACTGTATTTGAATGGGCTTGCCTATAATCAATACATGATGCTGGATCGAAATATCAAGACTGATTATCAATTATTAGTAGGATTTTTTGAGGATCATTACAAGGCTCCTCATATAAAACACCAGTACAAAACGCTGCTTTGCGATATGTCTTTTAAGCAAGGAGAAGATATTCGAAATTACATCACGCAAGTTGAAAGACTTTTTCAATTGAGTAGTCTGTCTCCTGAGTACTCCAGGCATGATCTTTTCTCGTATATCTGTTGAGGATTCCCTCCTTCAATCCGTAGTTGCCTGGAAATGAATTGTGACCCAGAAGAAAATTTATATGAGATTATAAGAAAAGCAATTAGCGTAGTTTACATGATTTATAATTCCAATCGAATTGAGAAAGATCTTTACGAGCTCTCTGGTACCACCGGAAAAGTGGAGCAGAATAAAAAGACCATTCTAAAGAAGGAGTTTGACATGTCTTCAGTTAGGTGTTTCTGTTGTGGTGAAAAGGGTCATTTCAAATCAAATAGTAAAGTGAAGATTCAAATAGTTGCTGAAGGTGAGGGTTTTGTAGTTGATGACAAGCCACTGGTGGCCTCTTCTTCCGATACCTTATTGGTAGACTTGACAGAAACCGAGAGCCATTTAAATTGACGGGAGCGCCGACTCCCTCAAAACGCGCACAGGACGTATTAGTGATCACTAATATGATAAGGAAGAACCTAATTCCTGTGGAAATGAACGGAAGAATCATTAATGCTACTATTGATACCAGAGCTGCAGCGTCAATCATCAGTGATGAATGCTGCAAGGATATCTGTTTTACCCGTGATTCCATCAATTCTTCAGCCAACATCAAACTTATCGATGCCTCAGGAAATGCAATATCCTTGAAAGGGAAATTAAAGAATGCTGCATTTAAGATTCGTACTGAACAGTTCGAAGTAGATCTAATTGTCATCGATACTGCTAATCACCAGCTTCTGTATGACTTGATTTTGGGTAATGATTTTTTGGAAAAAAATTCATGTGTAATCGATTATAAGAATAACACCATATCTATAAAAGACCAAGAAGCTACGCAGCTAGCTACGATTCCAGAGCGTGAAGTTGTGTTTAATTTAAAGGAGCCTGTTTATTTGGAAGCTAAACATTGGACTAGAGTAGCCGTGTTCTCAAATTTGGAAACGAATGGTGATGTGATGATCGCGGGCCAGAGGGGCAAATATATCAAAGGTATCTCTTTTTCACCCGACTTGTGTAAGGTGACTGCTGGAAAAACGTACGTTACTATTTTGAATGGATCAACACGTCCAGTGAGATTCAATGAATCTGATCTCCAAATAATCAGGGTGCCAGTGCGGGTCGAAAGTGTCGAGACTTCATGTTTATCGATCTGTACTGTCATTCATGATCTCGAAGATTCACAGATCGTTAAAACCCCCACTGTGAACAATGAGACCCATTCACATTTAAATGACAGTGAGAAGAAGTCCCTTATCTCGATATTGCATAGCAAAAGTGAAATCTTTAACTATGGTACAATCAGCGTGGGGCAGGCAATTGGAGAAGAGCATGCGATTGAATTAAAGCAGGATAAGCCCATCCGTCTACCTGTCCGCCGAGTTCCGGAAAACCTAAAGGCAGAATATGAAAAAATTCTTAAAGATTTAATAGAAAGCGGAATTATTCAGGGAAGTAATAGTCCCTATGCAGCCCCCACTGTGTTCATTAGACAAGGGGAAAAGTTTCGGCTCTGTATTGATTTCCGGAAACTGAATGACATCACTATTAAAGATGCTTACCCACTACCTCGAATTGAAGATCTCCTATACGATGCCAGCAAGTATAAGTTCTTCTCTTGCCTCGATCTATGTAAGGCCTATTGGCAGGTACCGATGCGACAATCCGACATTCCGAAAACCGCATTTATTACACCCTACGGTCTCTACAAATGGAAATATATGGCATTCGTGTTATGTAATGCGCCTGCCACTTTTCAGCGCTATGTTACCAAGGTATTAACTAACGATTCTAACATTCTTGAACCTGGGATTTCCGCATATATTGATGACATCCTGGTTGCCAGCAATACTTTCAATGAACATTTAGAAAAATTACATAGGACCTTGGAGTTGTTGCAGAAGGCTGGTCTCAAGGTGAACGGAAATAAATGCTCTCTAGCTCAGATTAAAGTTACATTTCTTGGTAGAGTGATCGAACATGGACGAATCTTGATTAAAACCAATGCAAGACAGTTTCTAGAACGAATTGAGACACCTCGGAGCAGAAAAGATGTACAGAGGCTAATGGGATTTCTGAATTATTACGGAATGTTCCTCCCTGATCTAGCCGAGAAGACGAAGTCAATAACTCAACTACTTAAAAAATCCAACGAGTTTAAATGGACGTGGACTGAGCAAGAAGCATTGGAAGGGATTAAGTCCGAATTACAAAAAATACCGTCACTGAACACCCCAGACTATACAAAAGAATTTATTGTTGATTGTGACGCCAGTGCTGTCGCCATTAGTGGTGTATTGAGCCAAGAAATAAAAGGCATTGAATGTCCAGTGCAGTATTTCAGCAGAAAGTTGCGAGCTGCTGAGAAAAACTATGGCACAACCAAATGTGAAATGTTAGCACTAGTAGAGTCACTGAAGAAGTTTCGATATTTCATTCTAGGGAGGAAATTCATAGTGCGCACCGATAACAGCGCGCTGGCTTGGCTTAAGAAGTTTTCAGGAGACCGATCCAATATAGTAGCCAGGTGGATAGAATACCTCAACGACTTTTCATTTTCTATCAAGCATCGTCCTGGACATTTACATTTGAACGCTGATTATTGGACCGCGCTGCCAAGCTATGAACGAGATTTGAAGAAGCCCACTGGGGAAAAAGTTCCGTTTGCATTCATACCCCACACAGAGTATGAATTAATCCCCGAAATAAATGCTGATCAGAATGGTAAAGAAATTCTGCTGATTTTAATCCGAGAAGAAATATCCGAGGATGAGATTATCAAACACCAACAAAACGATCTTATTTTATCTGAGATTATGAAGAGACTAAAGGACCCCTTTTTTCCTCTCTCACCCACAGCGGTAAGATACTACAATAGATACCATTGGACAACAATGATGAAAGGTCTACTATATGTAAAAAGTCGAAACAACCGTCTTGCTATACCCAAATACTTCAAACGAGATCTCGTGAGGAGAGTCCACGAGAAAGGTCACTTAGGGATCATTCAAACTGAAAAGACATTCAATTCTCGATATGTCACTATTGGTATCAGAGCAACAGTGCAAGACGTTATCGACAAATGTAAGAAATGTCTGCTAAATAATTCTGCTCACTTTCCAGAACAACAAGCCAAACTAGAATGTTGCGCTGCAACAAGCCCAAATGAGATTGTCCACATCGATCTGGAGCAGCTGTCTTGTGATAGTGAGGGGTTTCAGTATCTCTTAGTACTTGTTGATCATTTCACTAAGTACACCCGCATCATTCCCATGGACAGCACACTTGCCGAAAAAGTAGCCGACAAGATATTAAAAGATATTAATAGAGGGTGTCGAATTTTTTTACAATACCTCAGTTCACTCCACCACTGGGATAAGTCCCTTCAAAGTGATGTTCAGGCATGAAGCTTTAACTTCTCTGTCTATGATGTACCCGAACTATTCTGAAATTACACTAGAAAGATATGTAAACCAACTATTAAGTGACATGCAGGAAATTCATTTAACTATAGTTCATAATACTAACCAGTCCTGCATCAGGCAGAAGTGAACATTTAATAAAAAACTATATGGCGAAGCTCACCATCGTGGTGATAAAGTATTCGCGTATTTGCCACGTGTCACAACTGATCACAATCAAGTCAGAAAATTAGCCAACAATTGGCAGGGACCATTTACAATAGAGAAAGTGCTTGACCATAACACATATACACTTAGTAATGGTAGAACTGTACACTTCCAGAGATTAAAACGAGCAATTAAGGACATTGAAAATGTCATCATCAATGACAACAACAAATACACCTTAATCGATAATGGTGTTGATGAATATGCCACTTATGATAACTTAACAGAATTTGTTGAGGAAAGCTTAGATGATACTGATTTTGAACCTGAAATAATCGATAATTATAGTCCATGAGTTTTGCCTTCAAGGCGCACTAGAGTTAATCAAACTTATGATCCCAATATTTGGGACCTTAACCTTATGTTTAGGAATGATACTGATAGGGAAGAAACGCGAGTCGCCAGCTCCTCCGTCCCGTCGTTGCAGAGTGAGACGAAAGATGGAGGTTAGTCACGATGGTTCCTCCTCATCCAGGCGCGATGAGGCCCAAAAACGAGGACGACAAGAAGGTGCTGAGGAGAACCCTATACCGTGTGGGCGATACGTAGCTCCACGCTTAGGTGAGCAGACAGCATCGACACCGTCCTCATCTCGCTACTCCGTGGGGGGATATGTACCTCCATGCGCGCAAGCAGAGCTGGCACAATCAACTTCGAAAACTTTAAAACTTGAAACTTTACATACCCCTTTTAGTGTAATTCAACCTGTAAATACATCCCCTAAGAGTGACTTGATAGCCCCCTCAACCTCAGATACTTCTGTTACATCCTCAATCAGATCTCAGAAAAAGATGTCCACAGTTGGTGCAGATACGTTACACCCCTATTTCATAGCTCCACATAGAGCGGTACATTACATTCGTGATAACATCTCAGAAGCTACTCAGGATCAATTATGCTGGACCTACAACACTAAAAAGCTAAGTTGTTCAATTGATATAATACCATTTCTAATCGACGCCGAAAAACGACCACTGATAAATTGTATTATCTGTTACGATTCCGGCATGCTCAAAGAAATCAGCCGTTTATATTGGCGAAGCACAGTACACGTCTCCTTTGACGAAGATTTCCATATACATAACCTCTGTAAGTTTTTAAATAGCGGCAGTACCATACGAAGTTTTGACTCAGTCAATATTGATTTCCCAAACTTGTTGATCATCTATTTTTTGAGAGTTCATGAAGTACAAGATGAAAATATTATGGAGCAGATAGAAATTGCGTACCAGATAGCAAAAGTTGAAGGAATACGTCTAGTTATAGTTCTCCGAGAAGAATATGAAGACCACATCCCCAAAGCGATTGAAAGCTTACATTATAGAATGGAAAATTTCCTCATTCTCTATAGATCATACTACAGTCAGATTTCAATGCCAAACTCTAACGTACAATCGATTACAAAACTATTACTCACAGATCTTTTGCTATGTGAAAAAATCCCCTCCCACAAACTTGCTGTGGATAAAAAACTAATAATCGACACCATATTGCAGTCACAAACTTTGGAACTGCTCAATGTAACCACGCTACACAACATAACAGACATGAGGGTCAGCTTTGCGTTTGCTCAAAGTGTTAAAACTCTACAAGAGATCCAAGACATATGGACAGAAATAAAAGCCACGAAAAACCCCGAGTCAGACTGGCCCAACATCAACATTGAAAGCCCTAGCTCCCACTACCATACATCAGTCGAAAGAGTGTTACGAGAGATAAAATTCTCTTACGAGATTCAGGACCGAAAGAATTTCAAAACAATGTTGTTTTCAGAAGATAGAGTACCTGATCTTTACGCTAGAGGTGCCATATGGATTTTGTCGATTTATCTAACTAGAGACCCCCACATAATGTTACCCATCGATCAAAATAAACGGAAATCTCTGTCAAAAACAGCTGTTCACGAAATTGCAATCTGCCCTTTAGCATGGAAAGTAAAAAATTGGCTATTACACAAATGCGTGCCGCCTTCATCACCGTGTAAAACTAATCGAGCAATGGATCACTACGAAAAATATTATGCCCGACTGGTGGGGGCGAGTAGTACAACTGGGAAAATGTCGATCATTCTGATTAGTAATAGATTGGGGATTTGTCTGTCGGACATAAATATTTTCTCTGAGACTATGAAAAAATATATGTGGGGAGCCACTGCTGAAACTAAGTTTGCCATCTTTTCTTCAGAGAACGCACCGTTAAGCACCAAAAGATTAATTGCAAGGAAACCTGGTTCTACGACGAAGTTTTTGGATTTCATAAGAATGAGAGAAGTAATAGAAAAGAACGAAAAATTCTTTGATGGACACCGGATCTCCTATCCAGAGTGTGGATACGGACAATTCGCAGAATCCACCAGACAAGTCAAGAAGGAAGGAAGAATAATTCCTATTACCATATTTGAACAGGTGATGAAGACCCCAGAGCAGTTTTTTAGAGAGGAAGAATTGTTGGCTACGTCATCAGTACAATTGTCTCCCCATATCCGAGATCTTATTGAGAAGGTAAATTTAGAGAAATTTGGAGGATCACCCCAACCAACACCTCAATGGTCCATTACTGAGAATGAAAGGATCCTCATGGTAGAACATGACCCAGCTGATTTTGATACAGGGTTGACAATTAACAATAGAGTGCTAGTGGAAAACACTGAAAAGGACGTGCTGGGCCTTATGAAATGGTGTCTAACCGAGATGTTTTCGAAAGAGGAGCTGGTCATTCTTCAATCTCCAGGGCGACAAGTAGCTTTGGACGTAGAATGCACCACTGCTAAAGTAAAGATTTCGAACAAACAAGTCGAGGAGTTGCGTAAATCTGGATTAAGGACTCGATTCTGGGACACAATTAAGCATGCACAGATCAATTATCCTGTGACCATTGGAACCGCTACTCTACAAACCAAGTGTCAATTCACCGATTTAGAGAATCACATTCGTAAGGAAAATTTGTTATGTATCCCACCCCCCTGCGTGGAGACTCCACTGATTCAACCAAAATGGCGAGTGAAGAAGAACAAGAGAAAAATCGCAGTCAACTTTCCTGATAAGATGAACTATGTAAGTACAGCTGCAGAGGCGAATAGAATGATGAGATCTGATGAATACAAGTCGGCACGTGGCAAGTTATTAGCTGGGGACAATAAGGAAAGAATTTTTCTAGATGGGAAGCTAACCATCTGTGATGTCTTTAATAAAGGAACTGCCATTAGTGAACAATTGAAGAAGGTCCACGATGTCATAAGAACTACTGATCCTTGAGTGCTGATCCTCTTTCAAGCTGCTGGAGATCTTATGTGGATCAATAACGTGGAGACGACAACCAAATATTACGACGTGACAAAACGTATCGAAATCATCACAATGCTTCGCGCCGACATTTCCGATCCCGATGAGATGACGCTGAGTCAGGTACAGGAGTTCTGCTCCTTATTTATGGATCATGCGACCCGTATGGGGTCTTTGCGAGAAGTATTTGAACATTTTTACCCTGACAGTAGGATTTGATCAGAAGACGCGCACACCTCTGACACCAACGCATTAATGACATTGATGATCGCTATGAAAGGATTTCGCCTCTACGAAAGGTTTCATGATACCTTCACTCGTCGCTTAAACAACTTACGGAAAAATTGTCCCATCAGCAACAGGTTGCCAACCATCCATTATTTTAAGCTGAAAGATGAAGTAGTTACCCAAAGGGAGGTTTTAATGCAATTATCACGAGAGCCACAGTATGCTAAATTGGAACAATGGGAAGGTGAACTTGCGATGGAAATGGTGATGGCTACTCAACGCATAGTGTTGGGTCCCACTCTCCACCTGTTACCGCCAAATTAATTTGAGCAAGGGGTGTTTGATGTGGAATGCATTACGTCAAAACTAGAACTAAACAACAATATCCAAATGAAAATGAGCAGAAGAGGACTAACACAGATATTCTGGGAGACACTGAATGAAAGCAAAATGAACTATCCAGCCATGATCAGACTGGCAACAGCACCAACAATGTCACAAGATTACAGAGAAATAGAGCAACAGATAAGAATGAAAATCCTCATATGCAACCCACCACAAACAGTGTAGAGTCACTCGGGGAAAAAATTCGTGATTATTATTTAGTTGATTTTTATTTTTCTTTT
>CABFPE010000033.1:2310992-2324722 GCA_900660155.1 Hofstenia miamia | reverse complement strand
GAACTAAAAGATTGTAGTTCAGTGTCTGTGGCATCTGTTGCTGAATTCTTGCCAAAGTACGGCAATGATCAAATTGTTCTGGGAGTTACTGCTTTCATTGCAGTTTTCTTTGTGCTTCCTTTTCTGGTTTTCATCATTTTTCTCTTCTGGTTTGTAGTGGCTTTCCCATCTCTAGGTTGTGATTCCAGGATCTCAGTGAAGTGCATTTGTTAGGTTCAAGGTATCTCTCTTCATTGCATTGATAATTGCTTTGTGTAGCAACTCATTGCTTTCATACTTTCACTTATTGCCTATACTGTCATTTTGCAGGTGATTTAACTGAATGTTTCTTCTGTAGGTTTGCTATTCTTGGCTGTCATGGTCGCCATGTAATATCCTCTACCAGGCATTATCATCGTTTATCCACTGTTACTTTATAACATTAGCCATGTTATTGTGGGTAAGGATTTACTTGTTGTTACTGCTTGACTAGTTTCTTCTGTTATCTTATATAACTTTGATTAACTGTTCACTTTTTAGGTGACAAACCATGTGGTAACCTCCATAACTATCTTCCTGTGGGCATCTGCCCAAAGCAGATCTCCACATCCAATTTCACCATTCCATCCATGACTTGAGTGCCACTTCTCAGCTCAATCAAAATAGCTTATGTGTAGCCTACATTAGCTTAGTGCTTACTCAAGGCATGACACAAGTTGACCTACACCCTATTGTGTGAAAATGTTTGTCTGTTTGCAACCTGAACTGTTACTAGTTGTTCAATATATATTACATGTAGCCATTATGAAATATATTGGCTTATTCAAAATATATTTAGTTTGAACAACTTCCTAGCCTAAATTTATAATTTACTACATATATGGTCACTTTATCAGTTGATTATGGGTCATCAATTTAGATCTAAAATAATAAGATAATTCCTAGAGTTCAGTCATCCAACCATTTGTTGACAGTTAACTTATCTAATACATGTAGAGGTGAAATGATAGTTGGCTGATCAAGTGAAAACCCCTACACCTAACTAAAGTGCACTTTCATGGTCTGGCACAGAGACCCTAGAATCTTTCCCTGTGATGTATCCGACCACTACTAAACACTGCTCAATTAGCTCAACATTGTATTAAATAATCAAACCATTAATAAGATGAAAAATAAGAATTCTAAGTAAAATTCTTTATCAAATTCTTACAACAAGTTTCAATGTATTTATAGTAATTCAAAAGAAGTACCTGTTGATTCAAATTTAAACTTCTGCCAATATGGTGGCTATAAAATAACGTAAGCGTTGTTTTGTCAAAAGTATTTTTATCAACAGATACAAATATCTCTTTTTTGACACATATTTTATTCTTGTTAGCATTTTACAAATTAATCTGAAATAATAGCAACTGATCTAACTATGATATTTTTTAATCAACTCCTTTTCAATCTTACACTCTTCTGCAACATTTGCAGCTTTTTTCTGATTATTTTGGATGATGCTGACATACTTCTTCATCTGGTTGGGTAGAGCTTTTTCAAAAATTTTTGCAAATGGATTAATGATGGTCATTGGCCTGTAAATTTTGCATTCCTTGGGGTCCCTTTTTATATATGGGTGTTATATCAGCCTGTTTCAAATTTTTGGAAATACATCAGTGTGAATGGCATGTTAGAAAGCAAAAAGGAGAGGTTCACAAAAGATTGAGGCATACTTTTTGATGATGAATATTGGTATCCCAGTGTAGCATCATATAAATTAACCAATCTGATAATTTTGATAAAGAAGAAGAATTATGATTAAAAACATATTGTAAAAATATTGGATCAGTTAAATTAATTTCTATTATGCAACCAAGCAAGAACAAGTGTCATTAATTAGAGATTATTATTTGTCAATAATCATATTTTTGTTGAAACAAAGGGGGTGAAGTTGCTTCCATTATTTTTAGCCACCATATTGTCAGACAAGTGATTTAAGTTTGAAGTCAACAGGTACTTTTTCTGAAATGCTATAAATAGATTAAATTCAATGTAAGCAATTGATAAAGAAATTTATTTGGAATTCTTTATATTGTTTTCTTTAATACAGTTTGGATATTTAGTATGATGTCAAGATAAACAAGTGTAGCATCATCCAAAGAAATTGGAAATAAGCTGCAAGAATGTCACAGAATGGAATAAGATTGAAGAAGAGTTGATTAAAAATATTAGAATTAGAAAAATTGTGATTATTTCAGATTTAATTGTAAAATGCAACTAAAAATATAATATGTGTCAAAGAAGAGATAATTTTATCTGTCAATAAAAATACTTTTGACAAAACGACGCTTACATTATTTTACAGCCGCCATCTTCAAATCAACAGGTACTTCTTTTGGAAATAGTATAAGTAGATTGAAAATATTGTAAGCATTTGATAAAGAATTTTACTTAGAATTCTTATTTTCATTTTCATTTACAGTTTGATTATTTAATACTATGTCAATCTAATCAAGCAGTGTTTAGTAGTGGTCTGGATACATCACAGGGAATGATTCTAGGGTCTTTGTGCCAGACCATGAAAGTGCACTTAAGTTAGGTTTAGGGGTTTTCTCTCAATTAGTCAACTATTGTTTCACTTCTACATGTATTAGATAAATCAATGTCAACAAACAGTTGGTTGACCAAACTCTAAGAATTATATTATTATTGTTTTAGATCCAAATTAATGACCCATAATTGACTGATAAAGTGACTGTACATGTAGTGAATTATAAATGTAGGATAGGAAGTTGTTCAAATTAAGCATATGTAATTAAGCCAATATATTTCAGTAATGGCTAAATGTAGTAATAAATGAACAACTAGTGACAAGTCTGGTTGCAAGTAGATATAACACTTTCACACAATAGAGGTTAAGTTGAGTTGTGTCATGCCTTGAGTAAGCACTGAGCTAATGTAGGGTACACATAAGCTATCTTGATTGAGCTGAGAAGTGACACTCAAACATTGGAAGGAATGGTGAAACTGGATGTGGAGATCTGCTTTGGGCAGATGCCCACTACAAGATCAATGAAGAGGTTACTGCATGGCTTTGTCACCTAAACAGTGAACAGTAAATCATGAGTTACTAAGTAAGAAGAAATTAGTCAAGCAGTAAATCCCTACCCACAATAGCACAGCTAATGTTATAAAGTAACTATGGACAAACAGTGATAATGCCTGGTAGGGGATGTTACCCAAGTTGTGTTTAGTAGTGGTCTGGATTCATCACAAGATTGATTCTAGGGTCTTTGTGCCAGATCATGAAAGTGCACTTAAGTTAGGTATAGGGATTTTATTCTCATTTAGTTGACTACATGTATTAAATATAACAAATCTGAAATATGGTTGAAGAGTTGAAACCTAGGAATTATATCAATATTATTCTACATCCAAATTATTGACTATAATGTGACTGATAACAAGACTGTACATTTAGTAACTATTAAATGTAAGTTAGGAACTGCTAAATATTAAATTAGTTATTAAGGTCAATATATTTTGGTAATGGCTCCATGTAATATTAATAATGCATCTAGTGACAAATCAGGCTGCATGAACATGAAACAGGTTGCATTAATGTGAAACAAATGTACAAATAGAGTCTAAGTTGAGTTGCACCTTTTCTTGAGGATACACTGAGCTAGGATAGGGTACACATAAGTTAGACTGATGAGCTGAGAGGTGGAACTCAACCAAATGGATCATCACTGAACAAGTGAAACTGGATGTGGAGATCAGCTTCAGGCAGATGCTCACTACCAATCATTGGAGGAGATACTGAATGTTTTTGTCACCTAAATAGTGAATAGTTAAATCTTGTTAAGTTAAGTTAATGGAACTATGTAAAAGCTAAGGCAGTGTTAAGTTAGTAAATCACTACCTGCAAAGACACAATCAATGTTATAGAGTAACAAAGGAGAGCAGTGATGGTGCCTGGTAGAGGATATTATATTATCTTAGTAAATGTACATTGTGGACTGTCCCTTTCACAACATTCAATTGTTTCTTCAAGAATTTGCTGCACATTTCTATCTGTTATATCTTTCATGCTTGTCAGTTTCCACTTGATGATTTTCTTGGTTGTTACCATTTTTGTGTTTTCATGGTTGTTTTTCTAACTGTCTTAAGCATGTCTCAGATGTGCCCCCACATATATTTCTTCATGGGTTCCTCAAATATTGCTAGTTTGCTCAGACATATCCCTGTTTTATTTGCTATTTGTACTATCAATATTTTTTTTCAAAGAAACTTTTGTTCACTATTATCCTGCTGATTGCTTTTTCTGGTTTTTCCATTGGCTTTTGTGTTTTATCCAGAGATTCCATTTTGTTGATGTGTCCTTCTAGGAGCTAGTTTTTGTTTGTGTATTAATAGGAGATAATGCTATTTTGAATCTTTTTGCTCTCACTAGTTTGTTTGTATTAGCTTTCTCAACACCTTCATCATCCATTGTGAGTTCCACAGTCTTGACTTGCTTCTAAAAATCAATCACAATACATAGGTTGACCATGATTCTATAGATTTGTGCCCAGTAGTCTATCTGAAGATTAAAATGAATTAATTTTGATGTTGCTATATTAGTTGGTTCATTTTTCCTAAGAATGCATTTTTTACTAGCATGTAGGTGTTTACCAGGTGTTGGGGATCTCTTCCAGTCTTGATTTAGCAATGATTACAATTTTTATTTTCTGTACTTTCAACATTCTTAAAGTTTGATCTAACTGTTTCTCCAGATTTCTATTATATTCTTTTTCCCTTAATAGGTGTATGATCATGAGATTGTGTTGGTTCAGTAACTGCTACATATAATATTGAATGAACAACTAGCAACAGTTTCTGGTTGCAAGTAGATATAACACTTTCACACAATAGAGGTTAAGTTGAGTTGTGTCATGCCTTGAGTAAGCACTGAGCTAATGTAGGGTACACATAAGCTATCTTGATTGAGCTGAGAAGTGGCACTCAAGCATTGGATGGAATGGTGAAATTGGATGTGGAGATCCACTTTGGGCAGATGCCCACTGAAAGATCGATGCAGAGGTTACCACATTGTTTCATCACCTAAAAAGTGAATAGTTATTTATGATTACGTAATGTGACAGAAGAAACTAGACAAGCAGTAACAATAAGTAAATCCTTACCCACAATAACACAGTCAATGTTACAAGGTAACAGTGAATCAACAGTGATAAAGCCTGGTACAGGATATTACATGGCGACCTTGACAGCCAAGAACAGCAAACCAACAGAAGAAACATTCAATTAAACCAACCGCAAAACGACATCACATGCTATGAGTGAAAGTATGAAAGCAATGAACTGTTTACACAAACCAACTACTAATGAGAGGCAAAGAGATACCCTGAACCAAACAAATGCACTTAACAGAGATCCTGGAATTGCAATCTGGAGATGAGAAAGCCACTATGAACCAGAAGAAAAATGACAAAAACCAGAAAAGGAAGTGCAAAGAAAACTGCAACAAAAGCAGTAACCCCCAGGACCATTTGATCATTGCTGTATTACGGTGAAAATTCAGCAACAGATGCCACAGATACAGATCTACAATCTTTCAGTTCACCCCCAGAGACAAACCCCACAAATACAAATCCACTAGATATAATGGTGTTGTTAAGAAAGAGTCAGGAGAACGAGGAAATCTTAAGGCAGCAAGTAGAACAATTGACTGAGAAGGTCAAAGAAATGGAATGCCAAAACGAATTGATATTGAGCGAAATCAGGGTAAACATGGAAATGCGATTAGAAGAACAAAATCAGTTTTTTCAAAATGAAATCAAAATCTTGACTCACCAATTGTCGGAGTCCAACAAAAGGTTTCTAGAAGAAAACCAGTGATGGCAACAAGAAACCATGAACTAGAATGAACAAAAAGACAGCTAATTGAAGACAACGACCTACAAGCAGATAAATTGAGACTGCTTTTAGGTTACAAATAAGTATAGGGGTTTTTCTCTGTTGTAGCTTTCATATTTTTTGATTCTTGTCAGTTATTATGATTATTATTATTATGCTCTACACAATTACTTCTTTATTGATGAATTTCAGTCAGTTATGGTTCTATCTTACAATCAGTGATTTAGTATTTAATTTGATTAGATTGTGTTTCTATCTAACATTCAATATTAATTTGGTATTAGGATTAAGTTGCTCATTGTTTCCTATCATAGACCTTTGGCTGACTTATGCATCTGTTTTCTTGCTGGCAGCATTGATTTTTTACATGTACAAAGGGATATCATGTATTACTATATTGGTAGGGCTATTATATGTAAGGCGCAATTACAAGCTAAAGCATCACAGTTGCTGTAATCAACTATCATTACAAAGTCATAATAACAAAAACAATCAATGCACTAAATTCTTAAGTAGTTACAAGTTCCATCACACTGAGTTCACTATTCACACACTAATTCCATTGGTGGTTTTCACTGTGAAGACGAAGAGCAATTTGTAGTTGTGACTGAGTGATATGTATCCAGAACTGTATGGCAAACCTTCAGGTGTTGATCCTGTCTTCCATATACCACTCTTTTACCTAAATGAGTTGTTGTTAAGTTAAGCAGTTAGAAATGATAACATGTATTAAGTTAAGTTAATTAAGCTAACACTCAATTGGGAAGAGAGAGTTAGGAGACTGTCAAGCTTACTTATCATACTAACTATGAAAATTAATAATTTGCTATGAATTGAGAACGAAAAGTGGATTGAAAAGATTCTACACTAGTAATAATTGAACAATATATTATCAAGTATCTGGTAAATAATCCAATATCCAGATGTCAAATTATCTAAAATAATTTGATATCTGGTATATCCAATTCACTATCTGGATCCCATCTCTAACAGATATTAAGCCATGAAAATGTGAAGGTCATGAATTTCCATTATTTTTGAATTTCTGCATTTTAGATTGTAATTCTTTATAGCACCAAATTAAATAATCATAGTATATTAAATGTTCTAATTTTAGTTTTACTATGTTGAATCATTTGACCTGTGGAAACCAGATGATTACAAAGGCACTGAAATAATGATGTTTAAAAAAGAAACATTTTGGACACCTGATATAGAAGTCAATTCTATGTAAGTTAAATTTTATGTAGTCTTTTAAAAATTTCAATCAGTTTCCTCCTAAATAGAAACATTTAGGACAACTAAGGAATACCAAAGTTCAACTTCACAATATATTGTATATGATGGTTTAGTTCTTCCAATTGCTACATTGATCAATGCAAAAATAAGCTGCAAATTTGATGTAACAAATTTCCCTCATGATGAGCATACCTGCACTATTCAATAAGAAGTTTAGTTTTGAACTATGTATATATATGTATATATATATATATAGATATATATATATATGTGTATTTTTTGACACTATGTTTCAGATTGAAGATGTCCCCAAATCTGTTCTGAAATTATGTGCTTGAATTGCATTTTACCTACAAAATGTATTAACATTTATATTCATCACATATATTAAATCATATGTATGAACAAGCTAAGAGAGCTGTAATAGAGTCTTTGTTTTTAGAGGAAATTCAATGTTTTTAGAGCTTGAAACATTGACATAGTCGTGACACTTAATTCTTTGGTATATTGTTGGATCTTATTTTTCAAACTGGCTACTTAATTTGATTTAATGTATGGTGTTTCACAAGTTACTCTCTTTTATAATTTTATCTTAGCTATGGTGTATTATAAATATCTGTTCATTTCCAACTTGATAATTTTGTTTGAATATCAATTTTTTGTTGATGTTGTTTCAAATTTGTTTTTTAGATTTTCACATATTAATTTTTTTTAAGCATTAAGACATTTAGATGTTTTTCTTGTATAAAATCTATGCATTGGTCAATAAAATATACTGATTTTGATGATGCTTAAAGATGTAATAGTTCCTTATCAATTAAAAATAAAAGAAATAAAAGCTAAGCATGAAGTAAATAATATTAATATTTCCTCAAAATTAAAGGAAATTATTGATGATTTTGAAAAATTAGAAGGATCAATCTGGGTATTCATTGGAGTGCATAGCATAAATACTAAAATGTACAAAATTTCTTGGGGTGGAACATATGTTAAATTACCAATTAAATCTTCTTCAATTTTCAATATTATTAATAATGATGTTAAATGTTTTTTGTGGTCAATAATTGTAGAGCAACACCCTAGTTCTATGAATCAAAATAGAACATGTGTTTATAAAAAATATCTAGATAAATACAATTTAAAGGGATAAACATTTCCAAAAAAAAATGAATGGAATTGAAAAATTTATTAAACAAAATGGAATAAAAAATAATGTTTATGAACTAAAAGTTGGGGATAAAGGGAAATTTCATATAATGTATTACCTATTTATTATTCTGATGAAAATGCAATTGATTTGGGGGTGTATGAAAATCACTTTGTTCTAATAAAAAACTTGAAATGTGTACTATACAAGGATTTAAGTAAAGATAAACTATTCTTTTGTAAGAAGTGTTTGTTAAAATGTAGGAAAAAGTCAACTTTTGAAAATCATATTAGATTATGTAAAAATGAAGACACAACACAATTATATTTTCCAAAAGAATCCCAAATTAAATTTAAAAATTATCATTAAAAAATAGATGTTCCATTTAGAATTTATGTGGATTTTGAATGTTATAATGAAAAGTTCAATAGTACATGTAATTTACCTGATGTTGATAAAACTACAATTTTATGTAATCAATTACTTATTGCTTTTGGAATATACCTAAAATCAGATATACCTGAGTTATGTACATCAAAATACATTAGTTATTTTGGAAAAGATTGTGTTGAAGTATTTGCTCAAAAAATTAAGGAATTAGAAAACAAATTTTTCTATATGTTTCAACGTGACATTTCAATGAAAATTACTAAAAAAGAAAATGAAGAATTTAAAAATTCAAAGGAATGTTATCTATGTGGATGCACAAAGGACCCATCAGGCAAGGAGTTACCCTTAAAATTAGTAAGAGATCATTGTCATTTAACTAGTAAATACAGAGGTGCAGCTTGTAATAATTGTAATTTGATGGCACAAAAACAATGAATAGCTTTTGTACCATTGTATTTTCATAATTATTCACAATATGATTCATATTTATTTTTCAATGAATTATTTAAATGTAAAGACAAGTTGGTTATAAAACCATTATGTAAAACTGAAGAAGAATATATTTCTGTACAATATGGTTGTATAAGGTTTTTGGATTCTTACAGATTTCTTCATCATCCATTAAATAATTTAGCAAATAATCTTGAGAAAAAGACTATTCTAGAGAAATATTTAGGACAATGTGAACTTGTACAATCTAAATTAGCCTATCCATATGAATTTTTTAATACTCCTGAATCTTATGAAAAACTTCCAGATAAAAAATCAGACTACTTTTCAACTCTAACTCAAAAAGGCTCCTAATAAAGATGAAATAGAAAGAACTAATAAAGTAATTAAAAAGTATGCCATTAAATCTGGAAAGGAATTGACAATGTTGTATTTAAAAGTTGATGTCCTATTACTAGCAGATATTTTTGAAAATTTAATTAAACTTGGTAAAGAAAAATATGGTTTAAATCTGTGTTATGCATACTCATTACCTGGATATACTTGGCAATGTGGATTAAAATTTACAAACGTTCAATTAGATTATTTGAAGGATCCTGAGATAGTACTTTCAGTTCTGTAAGGGGGGATAGATATATTAAATCAACAGATGAAAATAAAATTTTGTATATTGATGCAAACAATCTATATGGCTGGGCAATGAAACATAGCCTTCCTTATAGTGACTTTTTGTTTTTAGAAGTAAATGAGGACATAATTGAGAAAATAATCAGAACTTCTGATAACAGTCCTATTGGATATTTTATTAAGTGTGACTAATCATATCTGAATAAATTGTTTGCCCTACACCAAACTTATTTCTGATCAATATGATAAAACAGTCTATTTTTGCCATTATAGGCTATTAAATATTTATCTATGAATGGGCATTGAAATGGGAAAATTGCACAGAGTAATTTCATTTAAACAGAAAAAAGTTTAGAAAAATACATTGACCACAACACTAACATTTGTTCAAAAGCAAAATAGTTTTGAAAAAGAATTTTATAAGCTTTTAAATAATGCTTTCTTTGGAAAAACATGCAAAAAATATCAGAGGATGGATTAATATTAAAATTTTTAATAAAACTGAAACTTTGAAAAAATTAATCAAGGAACAAAGTGAGCTAGAATTTAAAACATATTCTGATTTTGATGATTTTCTTGTATATCATTACTGTCAAACTGAATTGAAGTTTAATAAACCAATATATCTTGGATTTACTTTTTTGGAACTTTCAAAATTGTTAATGTATGAAACTTAATTATGATGTCTTACAACCATTTTTTGGTGAAAGAAATATTACCTTGAAATATATGGATACAGACAGTTTCATTTTAAATATCAAAACAAAGATATAGTTAATGATTTGAAAGCACTTAATGACAATTATGAATTATTTGATTTTAGTAATTTTGATAAGAATTACAAGTTATTCAATGAAATATTTAAAAAGATTCCTGGTTATTTTAAGATAGAAACTCCTGAAAGTAATTATTTAGATGGCTTTCTTGCATTGAAGAGCAAAATGTATTTATATGTTGTTAATAATGCAAGTAAAAACACTTTGAAAGGAATAACTAAAGTTAAAAAAGAAAATTTAACTTTTCAAGTTTATAAAAATTGTTTAGAAACAAATTAATTTGGTGTTTCAAACAATTATACATTAAGAAATAAAAAACATAAAATTCATTTCATCTCTACAGCAAAGAATTCTCTCTCACCATTTGATGATAAAGTTTATTACTTAATTAATGAGAGTTTTCCCTATGGGTTTTTAAATAATAAGGATTTGTATTTATTATAATATTTTCTGGTTGAAATCCAAATTCATCATTTGATAAAATTTCATCTTTAAAAAACTTGTCAAATACTTTGAGAAAGGTTGTATTGTGTTTAAAAAAATAGATTATAAGATTAGTTTTAATCAATTTAAAACATAATAAATATAACCAAAACTAATAAATGGTACAACATTTCCTGTGCAAAAAAAATATATTTTCTTTTAAGGAGAACTTTGTTTTCTGTAGTGAAATTATTTTCACTTTTAGTTATATATACAAATGACAGAATATAAGAAATATAACTTATACTTAACTAATGTCTAATTAAATAAATAGAAAAAAATTATTAAAAACTCATGTCCTATAACTTTAAGGGTTAGTAATACTAAACAAGGAGCTTCTGTTCCATCTTTTTAACAGAAAGACAAATAAACCAATTAGAAAAATCCAAGAAAATAAATAAAGCTTGTGTTATTAAAATTTCTAAAACACACCTTAATGCAATGAAAAAAAATGGTGGTGCTTTGGCCCCCTTACTTATGGCAGCTGCTCCATTAATTGGGACAAATGCAGTAGCACCATTAGTTACTGGTGCAATGGGAGCCTTGGGAAAAAATTCAGTTAATAAAATCTTTGGAAAAGGTTTAAAACAAGCAATTCCAGGAGAAGGTATGCGATTAAATACACCTGAAGGAAATGGAATGAAAATTGGTCCTCCAGGTTCAAAAGGGAAAGCAATGCAGTTAAATAAACCTAAAGAAAAGGAAATGCTGATAAAAAACTACTAAGTTTAAATGTTAGTAATCCCCTTTCAAATTATGATATTTTACAATTTATGAAGAATATTAAAAACTTTAAGGGGCTTTTCTAGAAATACTTTGAAAAATCTGGGTTCTGTATTTTATGTTTGTAATTTAGACCATTCTTCAAATACTGGCACACATTGGATAGCATTTTATTATTTTAATGATACCAAATTATATGCAGTTAATGCAATTATCTTGAATATTTTGATAGTTTTAGCCTATCTTAATTTCAAAGTATTGTTTCAATATTTAAAGATGTAAAAGTTAATATTATGTACAACATTGTCAGTATCAACAAGGTCTTAGTGTATTATGTGGATACTATTGTATTTGGTTTATATATGAAAGATTCAAGGGAAGGGATTATTTCTCAATACTTAATGATCTTTACAAGAGAAAGTATGAGAGATATAAATATGAGTGTAGAATCTTGCCAATCAATCGTACTAACAAAGCTTAACTTTATTTAGGAGCTGCTGTAATGTTTTTCCCTCCATGACTAGTACAGTAGGTGACAGATCCCAATTTCCATCTCTCTTCCTGAGTTCTATCAAGTAGTTGTTTGTTAATTAACTTATTATCTAATCAACTGACACTGACATGAAACTAACAACTATCTTTTTAGATACAAGACACGAGACAGATGGTACAATGTACAGGGTAAACTACCCGACCTGAAGCAAAGCACAAAAGAGGAATCGAAGAATTACGCTATAACAAGTATTTCCATCTGATACTGAAACATCGAGAGAGACACCAACCACAATTCCAAAGACTCAGTGCGGTGAAATAGTGTGCATGTGTAGGATAGTGACAGTGTGTGATACCTTACTAATTTAATGCATTGATTGTTCTTGTTATTAATGATTTCATTGAATAAAGGAATCTCACAACCAGGATGCATTAGCTTGTTATAATTTCCTACATATAATAGCCTTAGATATAAATCATTACATGTCAACCTAAAATACATGTGAACAACCAACGCGGTCATAACAAACAGAATGAATTAATAGCACTTTGGTCTACTAGTAAGTCTATGTAAGAAAAGCTGTATATGATGACAATCACTGATTTCGTGAATTCCTATGGATGCTAGATGTAGTAGCATAATGTAATAAATAAGATAATACAAACAATGAACAATAGGAAAGCTAATACGAGAAAAACCCCTATTCTTATACCTAACATAAGAGCAACTCAGGTAAGCACCAGCTATACACAATGCTCCCATTAACTGGAGTCAAGAACCACCATCTAGAATACCTGAGAGCTTGAACATTTAGCTTTCCATTTAATTAATAAAGTAACCTGATACAAAAAGCATAAAGTAAATCCAGTAAATTCAATTCATCACCAAAATGATCAATTACACAATTTTTATAGTGAAAAAATAACAAACAATCAAATATTTGACTAGTAACTGCTAATTATAGTTGTTGACAATTTCAAACGCTTTAATTTTCGTTTGTCTGCTGATTACGCACTTCTGCCTTAATTAGCAGTTGTGATTTAGGTCTAGTGCCTTTTTGCCAAATGAATAAATATCAAAAATTACTGCACTATAAATTTACAAATAATTAATTAATCATAATCATATGTTTGTACAATTAATATTTTATTTTAATATTCAGTCTTAGTTTCTTCTTCTTTTTTCTTAATTTGACCACATATGATTCTGATTACATTACACTGTTTATAAAATTACAACAGCATAAATTTCATGCGACAAAGAAAATGTTCTTTATTGGACAACTCATGAATGCTTTAATACTATTGCAAAAGTTTGCAATTCTTTATTTGTAAAAATATCTTCAGTTCAAAATTGTTTTGCATTTAATACATTGAAATAGTCACTAATGTTGGCATTATTTATAATATTAAAAATTGTAAATTTCATGTGACAATAAAGATTCAGTAACTGCTTTTATATGTGAGTGAATTCTATTAACTATTATACACTTGCATGCTCATTCTCAACCATAAATGAAGGT
>CABFPE010000033.1:2290751-2308889 GCA_900660155.1 Hofstenia miamia | reverse complement strand
AAGTTCACATTGTCCTAAATATTTCTCTAGAATCGACTTTTTCTCAAGATTATTTGCTAAATTATTTAATGATGATGCAAGAAATCTGTAAGAATCCAAAAACCTTATACAACCATATTGTACAGAAATATATTCTTCTTCAGTTTTACATAATGGTTTTATAACCAACTTGTCTTTACATTTAAATAATTCATTGAAAAATAAATATGAATCATATTGTGAATAATTATGAAAATACAATGGTACAAAAGCTATTCATTGTTTTTGTGCCATCAAATTACAATTATTACAAGCTGCACCTCTGTATTTACTAGTTAAATGACAATGATCTCTTACTAATTTTAAGGGTAACTCCTTGCCTGATGGGTCCTTTGTGCATCCACATAGATAACATTCCTTTGAATTTTTAAATTCTTCATTTTCTTTTTTAGTAATTTTCATTGAAATGTCACGTTGAAACATATAGAAAAATTTGTTTTCTAATTCCTTAATTTTTTGAGCAAATACTTCAACACAATCTTTTCCAAAATAACTAATGTATTTTGATGTACATAACTCAGGTATATCTGATTTTAAGTATATTCCAAAAGCAATAAGTAATTGATTACATAAAATTGTAGTTTTATCAACATCAGGTAAATTACATGTACTATTGAACTTTTCATTATAACATTCAAAATCCACATAAATTCTAAATGGAACATCTATTTTTTAATGATAATTTTTAAATTTAATTTGGGATTCTTTTGGAAAATATAATTGTGTTGTGTCTTCATTTTTACATAATCTAATATGATTTTCAAAAGTTGACTTTTTCCTACATTTTAACAAACACTTCTTACAAAAGAATAGTTTATCTTTACTTAAATCCTTGTATAGTACACATTTCAAGTTTTTTATTAGAACAAAGTGATTTTCATACACCCCCAAATCAATTGCATTTTCATCAGAATAATAAATAGGTAATTCATTATATGAAATTGCGCTTTCCCCCAAAATTTTAGTGCATAAACATGAACTTTTATTCCATTTTGTTTAATAAGTTTTTCAATTCCATTTATTGTTATTGGAAATGTTATTCCACTTAAATTGTATTTATCTAGATATTTTTCATAAACACATGTTTTATTTTGATTCTTAGAACTAGGGTGTTGTGTATGTTATAGGGTCTGTAAATTTTAATTTATCAATAATAAATATTTCTTTCATCCAATTTGGTGTATAAACTTCTTCAAAAACTTTCCTTTTAAGTTTGCTTATTCTAACTTTATCACCTACTTTACATTTGAATTTAAGTGCATTGGGAACTTTGTTCCGTGATGGCTTCATGCCTAAGCTTTCATTACTATTCAAACTGTTTAGCCCATTGTACAAATGGTTGTAAACTTCATCTTCATTTTTCTCTTTGGAAGCTTCAATTGGAGTCATTTTTATAGAGCTATGTTTTGTATTATTGTATTCATTAAATATTTTAGGAAGTATATCCAAATATTGTGTATGATTCTGCTTTGTGAATTCTTTCTACATTTTATTTTTAATTGTTCCATTAAATCTTTCTACAAGTCAATATTTTTCAAGGTTTTCTGTTAAGTACATTTTAACATTGTACTTATCAATAAGTTCTTGAACATATTTATTATAAAATTCCTTTCCTTTATCTACCCATAGAAATTTGGGAATTCTGGAGGATGAATGTAATTCACCCTTTAATGCATCTCTAACAGTAGGTCCAGTTTTATCTTTTAGTGGAATAATCCACCCATACTTTTGAAAATGCATCTACAATCATCAACAAATATTTAAAACCCTTATTCCACCTGCTGAATTTTTGCATATCAACTAAGTCAGCACACCAAATTTCATCTATATGATTTACAATCACCTGTCTTCTTCTAAAATTTCTTTTAATTGATTTATGAAGTTCATTAGCTAAAGTTTCCTGTGGGGAAACATCCCTTTCTCTTTTAGAGTTTTTTTTGTTTACATTGGAAAACCTTGTTTTCTTTCCAAACCTAACATATGTTTTGTACCAATAACATTTGAAACTAATAACTTATCAAATCTTTCATCGATATTCTTAGGTTTAACATTTTTAAAATTATTCAACATTTGTTTGTCACAGTTAGCTTTCCCCTTTTGAGCTTTGTTATTATAACATATATCATGTTCTCTAGAAATAGCATCAATTTGATTATATGGTTGTACATTATTTTTCAATTGTTTCTGTAAAGGATTATTGGTCCAGTATATTTATGATTTGGAAGTGTGAAACCTCCTTTTGGTTTTGGAAGGTAACAAATTGCTTTATGAATATCAAGAGCTCCACTAACTACAGGCAAATTCTTTACTGTTTGTCCACTATAAGAAGCATTACTTCCACAATTGCTACAAATTGATTTCAGCATATTTCTCCATTTTTTGTTGTAAATAATTGCCATGAGCCTGGAATGGAACCTGTTAATCTTTTTTCTTTAACACAGTAAGTTAAATTAGTTGTCATCTTTATAAAATAAGAAGTGAAATTAATTTCACAACAGAGAACTTCTACTTCTCCTTAAAAAAATATTTTCTTTTTCCTTATATAATGAAGATTATTAATTATGATACTCCAAAAGTGAAAAATGACAAATCACCAGTAGATTTCTTACCAGAAGACTTTAGAATGCTTATATGTGGAAAACAATGATGTGGAAAAACTAATTTATTAATTAATATGATTTTAAAACCTCTTATATATTATGATAAATTATACATCTATACTCCAAATTTTCATCAAGAAAACGTACAAAATCTAATTAAGATAATGGAAAGAATATCAGATAAAGTAAGTTACAATATTTTAGAAATATTACCTGAAGAATTTCTAAAAAAACACTAATAAGTACAGAGTTGGCAACACCAACCAAGGTTCCCTTGCTTCAACAACAGTTAGAAAAATAGTTATCTTTGATGACCTTGTAAATGCCGCAGAAAAGACGCAAAATAAAATTGCAAATCATTTCACTGATGGTCATCATCATAACATATCAGCAATATACATTTCACAATCTTGTTACAATGTTGCACACACATGGTTTTATACATTCCTGTAGATAATCATGACAAAAATTCAATTGCTAAGGATAATTATTTTAATCCAGACCTTTTTGAAAGTTTGTCTAATTATGACTTTATATTTGTAAATAAGGAAAAGAAGACAGTACACAAAAACTTTAATGAAACTTTGTAGTATGAGTTTTTTAACTCAAGTATAAGCACACAGCAAAGTGTCCTCTATATTAAAAGTTAAGGGACAACATGTCATGTATTGCATAAGCAAAGAACTATTTATCCTGTATTGCATGAAAAATATTTTCTAAAATAATTATATAAGAATGGATTATGATAAATATAGAAAACTAGTAAATCTTGAAGATGAACTCAGTAAGCAAGAAAAAAAGATTTTGCAACAAAAACGTGACTACATTAACCAACAAAATGAAGTTCAGTACAACTTACAAGAAACATACAAACCTATTACAAGAACTATTTCAGATCAAGGAGATCTGTTTAAAGATCAAACAATGTCATTAAAGAGAATCTAAGGGATCAAACAAATGAATTAGTTCAAATGAGAAAAAAATCAAAGGCAATTACAAGATGCAATAGAGGATTAGAAACCATATAATCTTAATAATCTACAACAGTTAGAAGATGAAAAATATATTCCCAAGTAATTATAAAATAATGGATTATAGTAGTATGTATTTGAGTGAAGCCCATAGACATTTTGACCTTTTGACATTGGCGGGAATGTCTGTGATGTAATTGTGTACTTTGGCAGTCTGTGTATCTTTGACGTCATTGGAAAATATTCTGTTTTGTGTTGGCAAACAGATTTGTTTATTATATAAAATATAACTAATTTTTTTTTATTCATATTACATAAATAATTGACCATTGTATATTGACGGGGGTGTATCTCTGACGTCATTGGAATGTTTTGTTGGCATNAGTTAAGGGACAACATGTCATGTATTGCATAAGCAAAGAACTATTTATCCTGTATTGCATGAAAAATATTTTCTAAAATAATTATATAAGAATGGATTATGATAAATATAGAAAACTAGTAAATCTTGAAGATGAACTCAGTAAGCAAGAAAAAAAGATTTTGCAACAAAAACTTGACTACATTAACCAACAAAATGAAGTTCAGTACAACTTACAAGAAACATACAAACCTATTACAAAAACTATTTTAGATCAAGGAGATCTGTTAAAAGATCAAACAAATGTGATTAAAGAAAATCTAAGGGATCAAACAAATGAATTAGTTCAAATGAATAAAAATCAAAGGCAATTACAAGATGCAATAAAGGATTGGAAGCCATATAATCTTAATAATCTACAACAGTTAGAAGATGAAAGTTCTATTGGAGATGATAGTTCTCTTGGAATAAGCAGAGCAAAGGCTCCACAACTTGAGACCAAATTTAATATAAATGTTCCCAAATAAATATAGCTTAACTTTACCAAATGAACTTAAAGCAATCAATGATACTAAAAAAGATGAAATTATTAAACAAATAAATGAATTTATAAGAGATAATGAATGGTATAAAAAAGACAAGATTAACCAAAGCAAATACTAAATTAAACAGGGAGCATGACAAGTTAAGAGTTGAAATGCATAAAGTGGAAGAAAAAACGAATTTAACAAATGATGAGCAAGCACATTATAATAAAATTATTTATGACTATAATGAAGTTGTTGATAAACATGACAAAAATAATGCACATTATGATGTCTTAGTAAGTGATTGGAAAGAATTAGATAAATACAGAAAATTTATTGATTTTGCTAGGAAAAATACTTAATTGGTTGACTCTCATGAATCTATGGATGGAAATATTCAAGGAAAAGACTAAAGAAAAAGAAATCTTTTCTCCTTAAAGTTAATGACAATATGTTTGGACTTACATTTATAGATTTGGATAAATTGTATAGGGAATATATTTTGGAAGCTTACTATGTAGATCAAAATGGTATGCCTTATGGAAAACCAATTATTTCTGAACCAATTGATCAATCCTTCATAGATCTTTTAACAAAGAGATATAATAAAAAACAAGATAAATACACTGAAAAGTCTAAGAGAGTATTTAGGAATCTGGTAAAACTTGCTGGAGTTACAGGTAATCGCAAAAATCAAAAAGTTAAAAAGATAATTAAGGGTCAAAGTGTTTTCTACTACAATGATCCTTCACAATTAATGGATCGCTTAGAATTACTTACTTCTTCTAAGAATGCTGGAAATGATAGTGCTCAAATTTATAATGAAATTATTCAGTTAATTGATGAATTAGTAAGATTGAAAGCTATTACTAAAGATGATGTTAAGAAGTTTTACAATAAATTTTCTTAAGGAGAACTTTGTTCTTTTTTCTTTTTTATTTATATAGTAGATATGACTGAAATTCCTCTATTTCTAAATTCAAATTATGAAAATGTTGTAGGTAAACCTTCTGATTTCACAGTAAAATTTGTAAATCCCATAAGATTGCACACACACACATTACATTTACCTAGATCAAATAAATATGTCATACTCTTGGTACAATATTTCTGAGGAGTATAAGAACAACAAAATTGAATATTCCCATCATGCAGCTCTTACTTGGAAGCAAGTTATATTTCCTGATGGTATTTATTAGTACAAAATATATCATCATATATAAACAATGAAATGGTAGTAAATGGTCATAAATCAATAGAAACTACAAATAAACATATTGAAATTATTTTTAATGAGAATACTTATAAGGTACATATTTTCTTACATCCTAAAATCTGGTTAAAATTTGATAAAGAATTTGGTGATCTTCTAGGTTTTGTTATGACTTCAATAATATATTTTATGGTAGTAATTTTAAATTAATGTTAACTGAGAGTACAATTTCAGATCATGTTCCTAACATTACAAAAGGAATTGATAACATTTTAATTCATTGTTCTTTGATAAGTGATAGCATATATAATGGAAATTCTAGTGATATAGTATTTACTTTTCCTACAAATGATTTAGTATCAAGTTATCCATTTACAAAACAACCTTTGCACAAGTTATTCAACAAAATCAACATGAATGAAATAAGAAAAATAAGAATATACATTACTGAGTGTCAAAATCAAATTATTAATTTAAATGATAATTATATTCACTTAGTATTTTTAATCAAATAAGATTTTTGTTAGATTTGCTGAAAAAAGACTTTCTTTTTTCCTTATATAAACATGACTAATATAAGAAAACTCATGAAAACTATTTAAGGATAAATTTAAAAACACACAGGGAGAGAATGTCTATCCTTAAGGGAAACAAATTTACCCACTGAGAAAGGAACTTCTATTAACACACAAGTAACAGGCAATAATAAAAAGTTAGAAACACCCAAAGTAAATTAACAAAAGGGAATGGAGATACAAATGTTGTTGAAAAAGTTTTTGAAGAATGAGCCCCCAAAGTTTGATAATATAAGGACATGATTTTTAAAACTATTGTAAAATTAATTTCACACAGAAAAATGATTTCTTTTTCCTTATATAGTAGAAATGACTGACTTCAGAAATCCAACAATTCTAGAAAGAATTGAATAAATTAGATTTGATCTCCTTACTCCACTTATAATTCCTGCAGCAGGTAATATTCAAAATAAAAACAATTATAAGTTTACAGTTGATAATTCTACAGATATAATACCTTATGATTGGTTTAATGCACAGGATTTGTTAAAGCAGATAATGTTACCATTAGTGGTGATGTCTACTCACTTTTTAACAGAGTATTTGTGGAATACAATAAAACTTCTACTACAAATCTTACAAATTTTTCAAAAGTCGCCCATTTACACAACATTCTTGAGTATTCAGAATCTTATTTGAACACTGCACAGAATGAATTCTTCTACAAGGACAATAATGATAAGATAGAACTTCTAAAAGATGGAAATGAAATTAATACAATTTTTTATCTCAGTAAAGTTGATTTTTTCAGAGGTCTAAAACATAGTATCTTACCTGCAGGTAAGGTTCAAATAAATCTTGAATTAGCAAAAGATGATAATGTAATATTTAATCCAGCAGGAAATGGAAAACTAGTTGTCACTCAATTACGTCTATTTGTACCACAACTAGCATTCAATCCTAGTGGAAGAAAGATGTATTTGAATAGTTTTATAAATAATAAATGGGTGTATATAAGAAATACATACATTAGAGGAATCTAATCCTATAAATCAACAATCAGGCATATTTAGAATAAGTAATTCAATACAAAAACCTAGATATGTTTTCATCTATACCATCACTGAAGATAAAATTAATGATCAAGTAAGAATGAACTTGACTTTGATACATTTAATTCTACGGAAATTTCTTCATGTCAGTTAGAATTAGGAAATGATAATTTTTATCCACAAGTAAAGATTCATTCAATTAGTAAGTTTCCAAGACTATATACAGAATTTGTTAGATATAATGATGGTGTCAATGACTTTTCAACAGGTACATTTATTAAGCCTTCTGATTTTAGGGAGAAATATGTATGGAATAATTGTATTTGATTTATCTAAACAAAAAGATACATCTCAAAATGCAATCAATGAAATTAGATTTAGATATACTTTAAAGGGTGCTCCTGCAGATCCATTTAAATTCTATGCATTGATTATGTATGAACAAGATATATCTGTGAATACAACATCAAATTTAACTACTTTAACATTTTAAGGAAAAATAATTTTGGAAAAAATACTTTCTTTTTTCTTTATATACTAATGATAGAATTTAAGAACCATAACTTATACTTAACTAATGGTCAACTAAATAAATTGAAGAAAAGGCTTAAAAACTCCATTCCTATAACTTTAAGAGTTAGTAATTCTAGCCAAGGAACTCCCCTTCCATTTCTTTTAACAGAAAGACAAATAAACCAATTAGAAAATGCTAAGAAAATAAATAAAGCTTGTGATATTAAAATTTCTACAACACAACTTAATGCAATGAAAAAAAATAGTAGTGCTTTGGCCCCATTACTTATGACAGCTGCTCCATTAATTGGAAAGTATGTAGTAGCACCATTAGTTACTGGTGCAATGGGAGCCTTGGGAAGAAATTCACTCAAAAAGTCTTTGGAAAGGGATTAAAACAAACAATTCCAGGAGTATGCATGCAATTAAATACACCTAAAGGAAAGGGAATGCAGATAAAAAAAACCATTCAGTTTAAATTTTGTTTCCTCATTCAGTAATCAGTCATATGTATTTGAGGCAACCCCGTGGATATCTTTAACCTTTGACCTTGGTGGGAATGTCTGTGATGTAATTGTGTACTTTGGCCATCTGTGTATCTTTGACGTCACTGGAGCATATTCTCTTTGTTTATAATATTTGTTGGCAAATACATTTGTTTGCAGTCTATTGTTTAAATGTAACCAATATTTTATATATATATTACATAAATAATTCGCTGTGTATGTTGGCAGGGGCATATATCTGACGTCATGATGTGTTGACTGATTAAACAACTCTATCTATATATTCACCCAAACCATGAGATTAAATCATTATTCTTCTTCTATGCAAATTCATTTTTCTTATTGCAATGTCTGTTGAAACCATAGCATCTGGTTCACTTGGCAATCTATTTGATGAGTTATGTACAACTCCACCACCAGCCTCTAACTATAATCCATTAACACAAGAGATGATGGTCCTTCCTCCTGCACCTGTAAAATAAAAATGCAAAGCTCATCACAAGCAAGGACGTCCTGTAGTCAATAATAATGCAATTGTCTTCCCAATCTCCAACACTGGTGAAGATGACAATGTTTTACAATGTTTAAATGACGTCAATTCCCAGTCAGCACAATGTATTTTTTCAACCACTAGTCCTGCAAGTGACCTTCTGAAAAAATGTTGGCTAACAATCAAAGATGCTGTTCAGTTGAACACAAGATATGGTGTCACAGTAAAGATTAGACTTGATAATGGTATTTATTATTTTCTGCCTAAACACTACATCAGTGCATTGGGTGAAAATTACAAGGCTTTGATCAATAAAAAACTTTTCCATAAAAGATGACATGGGGATTGGAAACAGGGCTATTGCAAAACTTATTGTATTACAGATTAGTAAATAGAAAATGTATAGTTTTGCTTTCACTCTTTTTCTACATGTACTAGTTAACATGTTTGATAAATTAATAATAGAGAGGAAAACAAAAATGATTAATTATTAACTACAATGGTTTCACAACAAGTTTCTTAAATTTACAATGATTATGATTAGTAAATGGAGATAATATGCCTCATGGAGTGTTCATTTGGTGTACAAATTTATAATAGTCTTTTATACAGTCTGTAGAGTTTTCATAGTTTTGTGGATATCAATAACCATAATCAAGTAAATTTTCAATGGGTTGAGAAATTAAATGACTTAAAAACGCACAGTTCATTCCATCACATGCCCAAAACACTGTTTCCTTTCTACAGGATAAATTCAGAGATTCAATAAAAGTCATCATTTGTTAGGTTTCTTTCTGTAAATGCAATGTGATGGAAATTGTGTTCAATACCAGTTAAAAGCTTTCTGAATGTTGTGTGGGATACAGGAAAACATTTCCTTTGAATGTTGTACTGTGATTACATATAATTTTTCATCCAATAAAATTAACATTTCTTTAATATAATAAATGCTGTTGTAAGCATTTCCATGTACTTCAAAAAACACATTAGATTTCATACAAGGTGTAATGGTGAATAAATTAACAACCAACTATCTGAATATAAAAATAGCAAGAGGGTGATTAATAATTTGTAATCAAGTTAAAGCACAACTATAAAATTTAACTGGAATTTTGATGTGCTACCTTACAGACAATTTTGTTCTACTCACTTTTGTCAAAAAATAATTTGATATGTCACTGATATTTTATTTCAGTTCGTAATTATAATAATAATAAATGAATATCAATTAAAGAAAATTCAATTATATTAAATAAAAAATTTTTGCTTAGTTGGAAAAAATCATTTTACAGGTTTATGTTTGACCAAAGTATTGGGCGCAATTTTAATTTCTAATCTACAGGTAATATAGATTTTAATGAGGTTTTTGTATGTTATTATTATTGTTTGCTATTATTTTTCAATTACAATGAATGCTAATATGAATGTCTTTTTGTGAAATTTTACATTCATAGATTTTCATTAATTTATATTGTAACCCTCAAAGATTTTTTCAGGTAGAGGTTAAAATTTTGTTTTGCAATATAATAGTATTTTCTATTTGCTATTTCAGATTGTAACTTACAGTGATTTTCATCTAGAGCAATAATTGTCAATGTTTTACCTAACTGTTAATTTAACATGCAATTTGCATTCAAATTTAGCAAGAGGGGAGATGACTGAAAATAATATAATCACTGTTTTAAAAATTAATAATACTATTTATTATACAATGAGAATGTAGAAATGATTTGTACATGTTTCATTAATGGTAGATTTCTAGAGATACATCTCATCACTAAGTTAAATAAGTGTAATATTAGATAATGGATGCAAGTTATGTATAATAATATAATTAGGGATAAAATAACTATATACATTTATTCACAGGTTAATATACAATACTCTAACGAATTTCCATGATCAAGAAAAATATTTAATCTATTGTCTTTGATTTCTCCATCAATAAGCATGAAAATTTTCTGGATTGCAATGTCTATTGGGAACCCCTCCATATAGAGTCTATCAATGTTATTTTTTAAAATTTGATCTGCAGCAAATGTATGAGAGATATTCTCTCCACACAACTGGAAGTTTGAGGCATCTACATCTATATGAGGAGTCAATCCAAAACATGTGTCACAAGTGCACTGTCCTTGTGAAGGCTGAAACTGAACATGCAACACTTTGTTGTTTGGGAATGGCATATCTTCATAATTGACGAGCTTATCAATGTTTTGCAAAACACACATCTTGTGTTTGATTGCTGAAGAATTCTGTAAAGTGCTATCAAAGCTGCATTTGAGAAATATGTTAGTTGTCATCTCCAAAATTGAGAATAGTAGTTTTAAAATGTCCATAAAATTTATAAACATAGAGTTTTTGTGATTGGCTACTTTTTAAGTTTCTCAATGTACATATATGGTAATGATGATAACAATAGTATTACTATCAAATTAACACTGGTAATATAAATTTTCTTATCACCTCCACAACTAGTGTGTTTAATTACATGTAACACATTTTAAAAATAACTTTCCTTTTGATGTTTTTTTGTTTGTGGAAAATGTATGAATATTGGATAAAAACAATCTTTAAATATATTACATACATTATAGGTGTCAGGTGTCATGATTGTATACATTAATTTACATGGTTTTATTATATTTTTGAAATTAAGTTTATATATATATATATATATATTCTGAATCATAAAGATATTCATTCTAAAGAGAATATGTTGTCAACATTTAATGTTGTTCCCTCACGAGATAGTCAAGTCTTTTTAATATTCAGTGGCCCGTCAAACTCTGGAAAAACACATTTGGTGGAAAATTGATTGATCATAATTATTTTAACAAGTTCTCAAAGTCCATAAATTAAATCCAAAAATGAATCAGGTTGAATTTTTCAATGAATACTCAGAAAATGTGATGTCTGAAAATTATGTTAAGAACAGTCTAATTATTTTTGATGATTTTGGCAATGAATGCTTGAATTCACAAACTTTTGCAAATTTAGTTATAGCTGGAAGACACTTAAATTGTGGTATTGTATTAATTACACATTCTATATTTTCAAAAGGACACTATTCAACTTTAATTCAAAGAAATGCTTCTAGAATGTTTCTATTCAACTCAGTACATGACCATTTACAGGTGAAAACTCTAGGAGCTCAGATGAATATTATGCATGAATTCTTTACTGCATATAAAGCAGTTAGTAAACCATATGGTTATTGTTTATAAATTTTGCACAAGACATACCAGACGAATTACGTCTATCTACAAATCTTGAAGGAGTGCAAAAATTTTATGGATTTAATCAAAGAGCATTTACAAGTTCCTAGCAGTCTGCTCCTGAAAAACTAAGTTAGTTTTGGTAGAAGACAAAGAAATTCTAAATTTAATACACAGCATTGTCTACAATATCCAACATGGAATCATTCCACTAGGAGATGAATGAAAAACATTTCTAAATCTTTGTCAATATGCATAGACCGCACTACTAAAAAAATCAAGTGTTCAAAAAATTTCAATATTAAAAACTCCAAATGGCCTTAAATTTTTCAATTGTCTATTATGCATTATGAAAGAGTATATATAATGCATTATTAAATTTATTTTTCAATAATGATGATAAGATTTACACTGGCGCTGATTCAATGTCAAAACTTGTGTGTGATATTTTAAAGGATATTGGCACAATCCCTGACCACTTGATTAAAAACAAAAACGTTTACAAAAATATAAATACGAAGCAGCTGCTATTATGGAACTAAGTTGGAATATGGATAAGCACTTGCATCAACTGTACACTTCGTTAAAATCGTCAGCGAGTTTTGGTGGAATTAATGAACTATATCATAAACCTAAATTGAAATTTCCGAAAATTACATTGCAAAATGTGAAAAACTTTCTCACAACCAGTGATGTATATACAACACACAAGAGAGCTGTGAGGAAATTTCCCCGTCAATGTGTTATTGCATTTGGAATTGATGAAATTTGGACTATGGACTTAGCGGTGGTGGAATCTCTAGCTTTGTACAATAGAGGAATAAAATACTTACTTGTTTGTTATGATATTTTATCTAAAAAATTCAGTGTACAGCTTTTGCGAAATAAAAAATCTAGTCATGTGTTGTCTGCTTTTAAAAAATTTTTGTAAAAGAATTAAAATTATATTGTATAGTAATTGGTGTAATTTACCAATTTTGGGTCATTTGCCATCTTTATTGTTTTGGATATATGTGAAGTTTAGGTATAATGAACTCTACAATTATTTAAATGTTTAATGTATGCTGACGAAATTAGACGTATTATTCTCCAAATCCCATCACTATGTTGGCGTTTTTTCAGTGTACACTGTTCAGATTGCATACCACCAAGCCTTGTCCAAAACTCTTTTCTAAATTGTAATGTGAGTCCAACTGGCCATCGCAGAACCCATTGGTTGTTGATTATATGAGATGAAAGCGGGAACTTAATATTCAAGGATTCTCTTGGTTGTCCACTAAACCAGTACCCTGATATTGAACATTGCTGTCTAACTATGTATCCTGTATTCCATGTGTATGAAGTTTGCAGTGCTTATTGTATTTTTTATGCTTTTTTATTTTTCAACAATATACCTGAAATATTTGTATTTACTGGTTTACCATTTGTTAATGACTTTTTGTGTAGTGATGGGCTTAATAAATTAATGTATTCGTAGACACTTTGCTTATTTTACATGTACAAGTGTTTTGCATAAATAGCATAATTGAAATTTATAATTTTATACACTTTTGCAATATGCCAATTGTTAGTCTACCTTCTGACAACTCAATACATAGTATTACTACGCATTTGGAAAGACCAATCTATAATGCTTCTCATGTGGCTTTGTTAAATATCACATTTTCCATAGGATTCAATAATATATGAGATCAATCATGGAGTTTTATCAACGCAAATGGAAATAATCGTGATATTTATGTGAAGGGTGTTCATCTGAAAAAGATAGAAGATGTGTTTAGCTTTGTTAACCAAGTCTTAACCAAAATTGAATTGACGGTTGTTAAATCTGAAACAAATGACGAAAAAAGTTTTGAAAGACTATTTAGCACTTTTTACAAAATTTGCCAATGATTACAACAGTACCAAAATTGGATTTTGAAATCATCAGTGGAAGAGTAGTCACAAAAAATGAAACGCCTTATGAATTTGAATTAAATCAGGTAGGTGGAATTTTAGGTTTTAATCGTCACTATTGAATACTCAATGGTTTGAACACTGCTAAATATAGTTTTGATATTTTAAATGGACTGCATAATATTTTAATTTATACTGATATAGTTACTTGTCAACATTATCAGATTGGTAGCATCCTGTTATTGGATCAAATACCCTTATTCAGAGTATATAGTGTAAATGATCAGCCATTCATCAATTATGAGAAGACTCATATAATTTATAAACCTACTTCAAAGCCATTCATTGATAGAATTACAATTAGCTTCCATACATCAAATTGTGAGTTCATTCATTTCAATGATACCAGCAGTATTTATTTAACTCTTAATGTCAAAGACACTGATGAAATTTAGGTATAAACAATTTTTTAAAATGTAAAATAAAATAAGTTATTTGTTATTTTTAAATGTTTAGTATTAATAACCAATTTACGATNATATTTGTTGGCAAATACATCTGTTTGCAGTCTATTGTTTAAATGTAACCAATATTTTATATATATATTACATAAATAATTGGCCATGTATGTTGGCAAGGGTGTATATCTGATGTCATGATGCGTTGACTGATTAAACAACTCAATCTATATAGTCACCCAAATTGTGAGATAAAATCATTGCAGTCTATTGTTTAAATGTAGCCAATTTTTTTATTCATATAGATTTTTGGAATTGTGTTGATATTTTAAATGGACTGCATAATATTTTAATTTATACTGATATAGTTACTTGTCAATATTATCAGAGTGGTAGCATCCTGTTATTGGATCAAATACCCTTATTCACAGTATATAGTGTAAATGATCAGCCATTCATCAATTATGAGAAGACTCATATAATTTATAAACCTACTTCAAAGCCATTCATTGATAGAATTACAATTAGCTTCCATACATCAAATTGTGAGTTCATTCATTTCAATGATACCAGCAGTATTTATTTAACTCTTAATGTCAAAGACACTGATGAAATTTAGGTATAAACAATTTTTTAAAATGTAAAATAAAATAAGTTATTTGTTATTTTTAAATGTTTAGTATTAATAACCAATTTACGATAGTAATAATCCAAATTGTGAAAAATTCTAGTTTTATATGATTTGAAAATGTTTTAATTAATTGTGATAATTATTAAATTGATTTGGATTTCAATTTTGGGAGATATCAATCCTTACAATTGGATACATTTTTGACAGTTGAACAATAGATAAAAAAATTCAGCATATTGGAATTTTACATGCTTGTAATGTGTTTACAATTGGATACATTTTGGCAGTTGAACAATAGATAAAACCACATAACATTGACTTTGTCTATGAAAGCATGCAAGTCTATACATAGAGCAGATTAATGGAATTTTACATTGATGAAAGAACTACCCATAATGATTTCAAACTTTTTGTTAAGCTATTTTTATAATTATATCTCAGATATTTGTTTTTGATTCCTAACGCTTTTTTACAACATTATCTCTAGTTAGTTTTACAGATATTTCTTTTAAAAACATAATTTTATTTTAATGAATTGCTGCGAATTTACTGTTCGAAGTTAAATTAATTTATATACTTTATCATAAATAGAAACGTTGTTTGTTTGTTAATAAACATTTTTTATTGAATTTGTTTAAACTCTTAATAGTCATGTCTTCTATACTGTGATCTATCATCTCATTTGACTTGTTTATTAATCATCACAACAATGATGATAAACTAACACAATAGACAAATTTAATAGTATGATATATATTATCATTATAAGCAAAGTGTAGAATAAATTGCATTTTCGTCTTGTCTTAAACACATATGTGGGTTTTACCACACACATTTATTAATTACCTTTAAGAAGTTTGGTTCTGTCAATCTTGAGTATTTTGATAGTTTTGGCTTACCTCTATTTCAAAGTATTTCTTCAATATTTAAGATGTTAAGGACAATATTGTGTACAAAAGTTCACAGTATCAACAAAGTTCTAGTGTATTATGTGGATACTATTGTATTTGGTTTATATATGAAAGATGCAAGGGAAGACATTATTTCTCAATACTTAATAATCTTTACAAGAGAAAGTGTGAGAAATATAAAAATGAAGAATACATTAAAAACTATTTTCTAAAAGGCTTGGACAGCTAACTGTAGTGAAATTCAAATATTGGAAAAAAATATTTTCTTTTTTCCTTATATAAATGGGATTTAATAATAGTGGAATACCTGAAGCTACACATTCTTATCAAGAAGGTTACAATAATAACATTGAAATAGATGTTAAATGCATAAAATACAAAATAAATCAAATTGAAAATAATAAGTTAGATATATCAGGGTATCATCTTTTTAATAGCGACTTAAATATGTGCAACAAGAAAATTATAAATGTTCATGGTGGTGAACAGGAAAGGGATACTATTAACAAACAACAAATGTTGAAAAAAACTTGCAAACAATGAAAACAAGATTTTGCAAATTATTAAGCACTCCAATGCACAATTATGTAGTGTTGAGTCTATGCATAATTTCTATTCAAATTTACAAGACAATTACCAAATAATATTGAATATAGGGTGACTAAAAAAAAAGTCCGTTTGGTAGGCAAAAATGATTCAAAAATCAAATAATAATGGAACATTATATTTCGTATAGGTATCACAACAAATTACATAACATAATCACCATTAGCGTTAATTACAGATGTACAATGATCCATTAAGTCATGCATCTCTTTCACCAGTTTTTCTTGAGTTAAAGTGACAATGAAGTCTTTCAGGAAATCACGAATATCATCCACTGAATCAAAGTCGTGTTTTAATTGACTGCTTTCCATATTCTGAAAGATATACCCATGTAGCCAAATACTGGTGGACCACTGGTGGTCCACCAGTGGCAGATACGGTGGCCCACCAGGTGGGTTTTGGCNTTGCCACTGCTTCCCCACCAGTGGTCCACTGGTGGGACCTGGTGGCCGCCCATGCCACTCATTCCCCACCAGTGGACCACTGGTGGTGGCTACATGGGTATCTGTCTGCTAAATTCAGATCTGGGGAGTAGGCCGGTTGTTTTAATAGGGTAATTCCTGTTCTTCCATAATAGACGTTGTCAAAAGCAAAATGTGCGGTTGCGCATTGTCATGCTGCCATTTTATGGAATGAAGCTTGACATTGTCAAGCTGAAAATGTTCAATAGCATTTTCTACGAATTGAATATATCTTTCCGAATTGATACTACCCCCCCCTCTACAAGAAGCTCGAAATAACAATTACCCATGAAATTTGAAACAAAAATGACAAGAACTTTTCTTTCCTTACCAAACGGACATTTTTTTTAGTCACCCTATATTTTGAAAGAACTGAAGGTGGGAAAACATTTGCAGAGAATTATGAAGGTGGTTTTAAAAAGGCTTATGAAATATCAGAATTCTCTGAAAAAATATGGTTATTTGGTTTGATAAAAACTTTGGAAACTGCTGTAGCTGTTATAAAAATCAATTTTTTAAAACTGAAAGTCATGAGCAAGCTTTAGATTTTCCTACCTATGGTGATAAAGGTTTTGATAAAATTTCAATAGAAAATGGTTGTATTTATGTTAGAGATGCACATAGTTACATTTCACTTTCAGGAATTTGTATCTTATCAAAAAATCGTTATAATATGTTACATTTAAAAAATGATGTATACTATACAATAATTAATACCTTTGTACATGTTAGAGGTAAACTTGTTTTTAGAACTGGTGAGATTTTATCTAGCAACCTGACTTTATTTACTTTACCAAGAGAAGCATGGCCTCCAAAAACAATAAGATTTGCAGTCGTTTGTGAAAAATCAAAAGAAGTTTATGTCCAAATTAGTAAGTTTGGAGAATTGTCTGTACACAATTTAGTAATAGAAGAAACATTTCTTTCCTTAAATAATATATATTTTGACACCACTGATTTGTTTTGGAATGACATTGAATTAAATAGTAGTACTGACAACAGTGATATTATTAAAGGAATGGAATTTGATACTGAATTTAAAAACACTTATATTTTTGATTTGCAACATTGTCAATATAAGGTAATTGGTACACAAGTATTCTTTAGAGGAATATGCCAAAGGAATAAGCACAGCTTGCAAAAGCATGCAAATATAATTAAAATTAATCA